>PVIA01013198.1:0-33341 GCA_004024845.1 Tonatia bakeri | reverse complement strand
TTGGAAAATAATTTGCCAAGCAAATAGCATCCACAAAAAGCATATGTAGCCATGCTTATATCCGACAAAATAGATTTCAAGATAACAAAGGTAACAATAGAAAAAGATGGACAATTTATAATGATAAAAGGGATGCTACATCAAGAATACATAATTCATCTTAATATATATGCACTCAGTCAGGGAGCACCAAAATATATAAAGTTAATAATAACAGAACTAAAGAGAGAAACTGACAAAAACGCAATCATAGTTGGGGACCTAAATACTCTATTGACATCTCTAGACTGATCATCTCAGCAGGAAAACAACAAAAAGATATCACCTTTAAATGACACATTACACAAAAGGGACATAATTGACATTTAAAGAACCTTTCATCCAAAAACATCAGATTATATATACTTTTCCAGTGCACATGAAACAGTCTCAAGGATAGAATATATGTTGGGTCACCAAACTCACCTCAACAAATTCAAGAAGATTGAAATTATATGAAGCATATTCTCTGACCACAATGCTTTAAAATGAAAAATAAACTGAAGAACTAAAGAAACCAATACAAATATATGGAGGTTAAACAAACACAATACTCAAAAAATGACTGAGTGAAAGAAAAAGTAAAAGGTGAAATAAAAAATTATATAGAGACTAATCAGAATGACAGTACAATATAACAAAATTACAGGAATGCAACAACAGCAGTAATAAAAAGAAAGTTTATGTCATTTTAGGCCTTTCTCAAGAAACAAGAAAAATCCCAAGTGCACAACATAACATCACATCTTAAAGAACTAGAAAAAGAAGAATAAAATCAACCCAAAGTCAGAAGACGAATGAAATAATAAAAATCAAAGAAATGATTAAAATAGAGAATAAAAAGACTATACAAAAAATTAATAAAACAAAGAGCTGGTTCTTTGAGAAGATTAATAAAATTCATAAACTCATGGCTAGACTCACTGAGGAAAAAAGGAGACTCATATAAACAATATAAGAAATGAAAGAGAAGTTACCACAGATATACAAAGAATCATACTATAATATTATGAAAGATTGTATGCCACAAAATTGAATAACCTAGGTGAGTGGATAAGTTCCTTAAATATATAAGCTTACTAGACTGAATCATGAAGAAGTGAAAAATTTAAATAGACTGATAAACAGTGAAGAAGTTGAAACAATCATCAAAAACCTCACAAAAAAATAAAAATAAAAAGTCCAGGACCTAGCCCTGGCTGGTGTAGCTCAGTGGATTGAGCTCAGGCTGCAAACCAAAGCATTGCAGGTTCGATTCCCAGTCAGGGCACATGCCTGGGTTGCAGGCCACAGCCCCCAGCAACTGCACATTGATGTTTCTCTATCTTTCTCTCTCTCTTTCCCCCTCCCCTCTCTAAAAATAAAATCTTTAAAAAAAAAAAAAAAGTCCAGGACCAAATAGTTTACTAGTGAATTCTACCAAACATTCAAAGAACATTTGATGCTTTTCTTTTCAAACTCTTTTAAAAAATGAAAAAGAGGTAATATATCCTAATGCATTTTATGGGGCCAACCTAGCCATGATACCAAAACTTGGCAACGATAACACTAGAATAGAAAACTATGGACCAGTATTTATGATGAATACAAATGTAAAAATCCTATGCAAAATACTAGGAAATCAAATACAACAATTCATTTTAAAAATAATACACAATGAACAAGCAGGGTTTATTCCAGGTGCAAAGGACTGTTTAACATATAAAAATGGATCAATGAAATACACCACATTAACAAAACTAAGGAAAAAGTTTATATGATTTCATCGATAGATGCAGAAAAAAGCATTTGACAAGACACATCCATTTATGATTAAAACACTCAATAAAATTAATATAAAAGGAGAGTACATCAACATAATTAAAGCCATATATAATAAACCCTCAGCTAATATACTTAATGGTGAAAAAAACTAAAAGCTTTTTCTCTGAAATAAGAGACAAAGATGCCTACTAACACCACTCTTATTTAACATAGTTCTGTAAATCCTAGCCAGAGCAACCGGACAAGAGAAAGGAAAGACATCTGCATTAGGAAAGAAGTGAAAGTGTCCATTTTTGCAGCTGACATGATTTTGTATGTAGAAAATCCTAAAAACTCTAACAACAAAAAAATCCATTAGAACAATAAACAAGGACAGAAAAGTTGCAGTGTACTAAATAAGGTACAAAAATTCATTATTGTTATATATGTGGAAAATGAAACTTCAGAGGAGGAAATTTAAAAGTGATTCCTTTTGTGGGACAGACAGAAGTAGACACATCATCACAATGTGACTGGTAGGAAGTGCAAAAAAAGGAGTGAGAGGGGTGGCTGGGCTCCTTGGATTGCAGCTGAAGTGCTGGAAGGATATTTCAGCAGCTGGAGCCATCCCCCTGGGAAGTGTGGGGCCAGAATCCCAAGCTGGGCTCCACAGCCTATAGCACCAGAACCAGGAAGGGAACCTGATAATATATGGCTGTGAAAAGCAGTGAGGTTCTGTGTGCCAGGGACCAAATAGTAGTTTCTCTCTTTCTCCAGAGAGACTGCTGAGGACACAGAGAGTCTCTAAAACGTCCAATGCACAAAATTTTGTTTGCAGCCATTTACCCTGGACTCCAGTAGTGGGAGGGCAGAGTGGACTACAGATACTTGAGGAGAGCCTGGGGTTCGTGGCTCTAGAGAGGGGACTGAATGGTCAGTCACCAGGATTCCAGTTCTGAGTCATCTCCCCTACCACAAAAGCCATCTTTCTCAGACAGAGCACTCCTCTCCAAGTGGCATTAGTCTGAGGGTAGGCAATAGAACTGCCAGCAGAAATTATTCTGACTCACCCTGTAAAATTTAAGATGAACTGCTGAATACAGCTTGAAGCTATATAACTAATTAGTTTAATAAGACAGATCTCAGGAAGCTCTGAGAGTTCAGCTAAACTTCTTCTGGTCTAATTGCTGGTTAAAGCTAGCCATATGTTGTAAGGGGTGGAGACTTAGGTATTCACCAAGGCAGGACAACTCACTGCACTATATTGTAGAGCTGTATGTGGGGGAGGAATCAGAGAGGGAACAATGCTGCTTGCTCACTTGTTCTCCTCTCATCCCACTTTCTGTCACATCCCTTGCTTCCCACCAGCTGACTGTGCCCTTTCAGGTGCTGATTACAAGGTGGGTAGGCTTGTGTTTGTTCTAGTATCCTGTTGACCTCTCCAATGGCCTCTCTTGGGATACTTGGTGTTTCTCCTGCCACTACAACACCCACAGATTTTTACAGCCCGAGGTGTTGAGGCTTTATTTCACCCACACTGGAATCCTGGGTTGCATGGTCTGTCTCACTCCCAAATTATTCCTCCCCACTTGTCTGCATGCAAATGTAGGCAGTATCATCTGCCACCTACAGCCTTGCCTGTTCTGTCCACCACTTTATCATATGTCCTCTCTGTCCTGGCTGCCCATCTCTGCCCTTCCTACCAGTCTGGATAAATGTTTCTTCTTTTTTTAAAGAAAGATTTCATTTATTTATTTTCAGAGTAGGAAAGGGAGGAAGAGAAGGAGAGAAATACTAATGCATGTTTGTCTCTTGTACACCCCCTACTGTAGACCTGGCCTGCAACCTATGCATGTGCCCTACCCTGTGAATACAACCAACAACTCTGGTTCTCAGGCCAGCACACAATCCACTGAGCCACACCAGCCAGAACTGGATGAATGTTCCTTCTTTAACTACTTGGTTAATGGACTTCCATGTAGTTTGAATTTTCTGGCAGTTCTGGTTGTTTTTTTGTTTTTAAATGTGTTGATGTCCTTCTTTTGGCTGTGTTAGGAAGTGAAGTGTTTCCATCTACACCTCCATCTTGGCCAGAGCTCCCCAAAAGTGTCATAATTGTAGTCTAATTTTTTATACATCTGTGAGCAGAGGGTTGAATAAAGTTGGCAAAGTCACAAGTGAAAAATTAGAGGTTTTATCCATTTGCAATATTCACATTGTGGATAATTTTAAATTAGATAAGCATATGTCACATATATAGCTCTCTTGCTCTTAGAAGGTGTTTTGTTCACAAAGCGTCAATGTGTGTATGCATATAAATTAAGTTAAAGGACATTTGTTATTATTATTAGGTAATCTTTCACTTTGAAAAGGAGGACAAACACTATGAAGTAGAAAGGCCAACAGCTAACAGTGATCTTAGACAGATGGTTCCAAACTGTCCAGTACCAAAAACAGTAGAGATTTATCATTGGAAATGACTGTAAAGTAATAGGACTGATTTTCACATATAAGTTATGACATTAATATCATGATTTTCAGTTACCCTGAATGTCAGAAAAGTGGCTATTTAAGGTTCTACAGTCTTAAAGTTGCCAGTGAAAATCAACTTAATTTTAAAATGGAAAACAGGATTAATTTAAGAAGCAGTCTAGGAGTTCTGATAGACCTAAATAGTGGGAGGGCTGTCTGGAAAAAAACCCAGCTACTTTTAATATAATGAGAGTGGTTTGCATAACATTTATGTAATTTGGCAGCCAAGGAGAGTGGACTGGAATGCACATGTGTGAACAGTGATAACTTTACTGTACTAGTCAGTGGGGGCAGTAGACACTGTTGAGTGAGCTTGTGTATTGTGTGTCCCTCATGTTCAAAGTGAGTGAACAGAGCGATGAATCTGCAGGAAATTTTGTGTTAAGCTTGAGCATTCCGCCATGGAAACTATTCAGATAATTCAGAAGGCTTTCAGGGATGATACAATGAGATCAGCATAAATAAAAGCATGTCACAAATGCTTCAAAGGTGGTCAAGAATATGTTGAAAGTGATCCATGTTCTGGAAGGCTTGCAATAAGCAAAGCACCTGGAATGCCAAACTACAGCCCAGATTTGGCAGCCTGTGACTTCTGGCTTTCCCCAAAACTAAAATTACCTTGGAAAGGGAAGAGATTTCAGACCATAATGAGTTTCAGGAAAATTCAACAGGATACCTGATGGCATTTTCAAAAAAGAATTTTGCATAGTTTGTTGAACAGTGGAAGGATTACTGGGAGAAGTGTGAGATGCCAAAGTGCCTACTTTTAAAGGTACTGAGGCATCATTGTCCTGTGTACAATGTTTCTTGTATCTTGTATTTTCTTCAATAAATGTCTTTATTTTTCATTAAAAAAAGAAATACAGTCATAGTCAAGGGTTTTAATACTCTATTGATCTCAATGGATACATCTTCCAGACAAAATCAACAAGGAGATAGCAGCTTTAATAACACACTAAATCAAATGTATTTAATTGATAACTTCAGAGCATTTCAACCCACAGCAGCAGATTATACATACTTTTCAAGTGCACATGAAATGTTTTCTAGGACAGACCACATGTTGAGACACAAAACAAGTATCAGTAAATCTAAGAAGATTGAAATCATATCAAGCGTCATCTCTAACCACAATAGTATGAAACTAGAAATCAATCATAAGAATAACACTGAAAAATATATAAAAACATGGAAGCTATATAGCATGCTATTAAACAATGAATGGGTCAACAATGAGATCAAAGGAGAAGTCAAAAGATACATTGAAACAAATGAAAAGGATGACACCACATTCCAAAATCTGTGAGACACTAAGAAATCAATCCTACCAGAAAAATTCAAAGTATTACAGGCTCATCTCAAAAAAAAAAAAATGTCAAGTAAACAATCTAAGTATACACTTAAAGAAACTTGGAAAAACAAACAAACAAAGTCAAAGACAGTAGAAGGAAGGAAATAATAAAGATCAGAGCAGGAAACAATATATCAGGTCTGCCCAGAAAAATTCTTACCCTTGTTAATATAATGAGGATAGTTTGCATTGTGACAATGTAACCCAGAAGTCAAGGATATTGGACTGGAATGCATGCGTGAAAACAATGACCACTTCACTGTACTGGTCAGTGGGGACTGTAGACACTGTTATGTAACCATGTGTACTATGTGGTTATTGTATTTAAAATGATTGAGAGCAATGGATCTGCATCAACTTATGCATTAAACTTGAATATTCCTCCATAGAAACTATTGAGATGGTTAAGAAGGCTGCAGCTTTGGGAAACTGGTGATTGGAAGCTTCATCACAACAACATGCCATCACATCTTGCAGAGTTTTTGGTGAAACATCAGATCATCCAGGTGATTCAAACTTCCTAAAGCACAGATTTGGTGTCCTATGACTCCAGGCTTCCCAAAACTAAAATTACCTTTGAAAAGGAAGAGATTTCAGATCTTCCAGGAGATTCACAAAATACCACAGAATAGCTGATGGCAACTGGGAGAACTGTTTGCAATTCCAAGGTGCCTAATTTGAAGCTGACAGAGATATCATTGACTTACAATATTTCTTGTATCTTTTTCTTCATTGTTAAATATTTCTATTTTTTCATATTGCATGGCTGGATACCTTGTAGACAGACTTAGCAGAGTCTAAAAAAATAATACAAAAGATCAGTAATATGCTAAGTGAAATAAACCAGGCAGCAAAAGACAATTACCATTTAATCTCACCTATAAGTGGAACCTAAAGAACAACAACAAAAAAAAGCAAAATAGTACCATAGACTTGGAAATAAAGAACAAACTAACAATATCCAGAGGAGAGTGGGGAGAGGGATAATTGGGGAAAGAAAGGGAACTGTCTAGTCAAGGAATATGTACAAAAGACCCATGGTAATGGGCAACAGGGTGGGGACTGACTCAGGGAGTGGGTATGGGTGAATCAGGGGAGAGCAATAGGGGGAAAATAGGGACAACTGTAATTGAACAATTTATTTTTCAAAGACTTTTATTTACTTATTTTAGAGAGAGGGGAAGGGAAAGAGAAAGAGAATGAGAGAAACATCAGTGTGTGGTTGTCTCTTGTGCACCCTCCACTGGGTGCCTGGCCTGCAACACAGGCATGTGCCCTGGCTGGGAACCAAACCAGTGACTCATTGGTTTGCAGGGCGATGCTCAATCTAGTGAGCCACACCAGCCAGGGCAGAGCAACATTTTAAAAAGAGATCAATGAATCCAAGATCTGGTTCTTTGAAATGATTAGCAAGATTGAAAACATATAACCAGACTCATCAAGAGAAAAAGAGAGAGGACTCAAATAAATACAATCAGAAATGAAAGGGGTAAAATAATGGACACCAAAAAAAATTACAAAGGATTATAAGAAAATATTATGAATATGAACAATATATTCCAACAAACTGGAAAATATGGACCAAATGGATACATCCCTAAAAACACACAATGTTCCAAAAGTTAATCAGGAAAAAAAAATTTGAATAGACAGATTATACCTAGGGAAATTGAAGCAGTAACAAAAAGTCTCCAAAAAGTAAAAGGCTTGGACAGATGGTTTCACAGGTGAATTTTACAAAATATTATGAGGATTAACACCTCTACTTCTCAAACTATTTTGAAAAGTTCAAGAAGAAGGAAGCTCCCAAGCTCATTTTATGAAGCCAGCATTATCCTGATTCCAAAACCAGATAAAGACACTACAAGGAAAGAAAATTAGGACCTTCCAATCAAGATGGCGGTGTATGTAGACATGATTCACCTCCTCACACAAACACAGAAAGAATTACAAGCAGATATCAACATTAATAACACACAGAACCATCATAAAATTGAGCTGTATGAAAGTCTGACAACCAAAGATTTAAAGAAGCCACATTCATCCAGAAGGACAGGCAGGATGGAGTTGTTCCTACCCACCTGGTTAGAAGGGAGGATGCCAAATTGAGAGGACAAAGAAATATGGTGTAAATGAAAGAACAGAAAAAAAGAAAAAGATAAGATAAGATAAGTGAAATGGAAATAGCCAACCTAACATATGCAGAGTTCAAAACATTGGTGATAATGATGCTCAGAGAACTCAATGAATATAGCAAAAGCATAAGGAAACAAATGAAGGCTACACTAAGTAAAATTAAGAAAAATCAACAAGGAACCAACAGTAAAGGGAAGGAAGCTAGGGTTCAAATCAATGATTTGGAACATAAAGAAGAAATAAGCAATCAACCAAACATCAAAATCATAGGGATGCCAGAAGGAGAAGATAAAAAGCAAGAAATTGAAAACTTATTTGAAAAAGTAATGAAAGGGAACATTCCTAATTTGGTGAAAGAAATAGACAACCATTTCTGGGAAGAATAAAGAGTCCCAAAAAAGTTAGACCCAAAGATGACCACATCAAGACACATCACAATTAAAAGTCTAAAGGTTAAAGATAAAGAGAGAATCTTAAAAGCATCAAGAGAAAAGCAGAGAGTTACCTACAGGCAAGTTCCCATGAGACCATCAGCTGATTTCTCAAAAGAAACTTTGCAGGCAAGAAGGGACTGGCAAGAGCATTTGAAATAATGAAAAACAAGGATGTATAACCTAGATTACTTTATCCAGCAAAGCTATCATTTAGAATGGAATGGCAAATAAAATGCTTCCCAGACAAGGTAAACTTAAAGGAGTTCATCATCACCAAGCCATTATTACAGGGGATGTTAAAGGTACATATTTAAGAAAAAGAAGATCAAAATCATGAACATTAAAAAGACAACAAATTCACAACTATCAACAACTGAATCTAAAAAAATTACTAAGCAAACAAGCAGAATAGGAACAAAGTCATAGGTATGGAGATCACTTGCAGGGTTATCAGCTGGGTGGGGGGAAGGTGAGAATGGGGAAAATAGTACAGGGATTAAGAAGCACAATCAGTAGGGAAAAATAGAGTGATATTAAAAATAGCATAGGTAATGGAGTAGTCAAAACTTACACACATGACCCATAGACATGAACTAAGGGAGGGATTGCTAGAGGGAAGGGGGTGTACCAGGCAGAGTGGGCTGGCAAATTGGGACAACTATAATAGCATAATCAATAAAGTATACTTTTTACAAAAGAACAAAAATTATAGGCCAATATTCCTGATGAACATAGCTGCTAAAGTCCTCAAAAAAATATATTAGCAAACCCAATACAACAATGCATCAAAGAAGCCTTAATCTTGGTCAAGTGAAATTTATACTGGGAATGCAAGGTGAGTACAACAATTGCAAATCAATAAATGCTTTATCGAATAAACAAACAAAGGATAAAAAACACATGGCTTAAAAAGATGGAGGTGAGGTATGTAGGAGCTGAACTCACTTGCTTGTGCACCCAACTGGGACACCTAGCCAATCTTCCAAAGAACAGAGACAACAGCCAACAAAATCCCAGCTGATATGAAGTTTGAAAGACAAAAGTGTCAGGGGGGTGCTTAAAAACAGATGGTAAAGAGATTTTGTAAGCCGACAGAAAGGTCCCTGGGCTCTATGTCAGAGCTTGTGGCTGCAGCAGAAGAATTGGAAAAGAGCTGGGCCAGTGATTGTAACTAAGCAGTTCACTCCCTTCCCAGAGAGGGGAAGTCCTGTGCAAGGAGAGACCAGGACCCTTAAAGTTACTGGGGCAGATAAAGATGCAATAAGAAATAGTCAGCTGATGGTGTACACCAGCTGGGGCTAGGGTGGTGGTCACCAGCTTGAACAGTACCAGAGAAATTGGGGAGCCAGGCAACACCTAGAGATGGGAGAAGAGATGGGCCATGACTGGCCATGACCCAGATATCTCTGGACTGGTCAGAGAGTTGATCTGTGTGGAAAGCTGGGCACTTGTTAGGAATAGCTGGCTGCACCCAAGGGGATCTCACTCCAAAGAGTATCTCAGTCACTGTGCAAGGACCTCTCACACACAGCAGCTGGACAAGCAAGGAGGGGTACAATTTGCTCCCACTCAGGGTGCCTCACAGGTTTATCAGAGGAGGGCAGCAGGGGCTCAGAGAGGTAATAGACCCCAGAAAGACTTAATCCAATAGGGGAGCTGAGTTAACTTGAAGGGACTTTGTGCACATAAAGCACCCAGGACAAAAAGAAGGGAGAAGGGATATGATTTGCTTCCACTCAGTGCACCTCATGGACTAATCAAAAGGTTGCAAAATGAGGTGGATTATAGGTGCTGGCCTGGGACAAATGCACAAAGTAGACAGTGGGGGTTCACACAGTGCTCTGAGGGAGTGGGCTGGAAACTGGGGACCTGCGAATATTGTAGCCAACACTGAACCCACATCCTCATGGAACCACAAGAAAAGAAAAAAAAAAAACAGCCCAACCCCCCTATCCCTGCAACATCTGAGAAGACAAGCAAAACCCACTTGCATGTCTGAAACAGTATGCAAAAGGAAATTGAAACCATAAACAAGAACCAGCAAGAAATGAAGAATACAATACCTGACATAAAATATAACCAGAGACGTTGAAATTAAGAACAAACTGACAGTAACTAGAGGGTAGGTCGGGGGCTGGATAATGGGGTGAAAAGGGGGAAGAGTTTTCAGGAACATCTAGAAAGTACACATGGGCAAAAACAAAAACAGGTAGAATCAAGGGTGGGAAGTGGGGATGGCTGGGGTGGGAGAGAGTGGTGGGGGGAAATGGAGACAACCCTACTGGAACAACAATAAACAAATTTAAAATATACACTAGAAGGAATTACAAGCAGACTAGCAGAAGCAGACCAAATTAGTGAGCTGGAAGACAAGGTAGAAAGAAATACATAGGTAGAGCAGTTGCATGAAAAAAGACTCCAAAAATATGAAGATAGCTTAAAAGAACTGCAAGACAAATGAAACAAAACAACATTTGAATCATAGGAATACGAGAAGGAGAAGAAAAGGAGAAAGGGATACAAACTCTACTTGAAAAAATAATAGAAGAAAACTTCCTGAACCTGGAGAGAGGAAAAGCCATGCAGGTTCATGAAGCAAAGAGGGTATCAATCAAGATGAACCCAAAGAGGCCTATTCCAAGAAACATCATAATTAAAATGCCAAGTTTTAAAGGTAATGAGAGAATCTTAAAAGCAGCAAGGGAAAAAACAAGAAGTAACATACAAGAGAGCCTAATAAGGCTACCAGCTGACTTCTCAAAAGAAACATTACAAGCCAGAAAGGAATGGCAAGAAATATTCCAAATAATGAAAAGCAAAGGGCTGCAACTAAGACCACTCTACCCAGCAAGGCTCACAATCAAATTGGAAGGTGAAATAAGGAGTTTCCCAGACAAAAGTAGGCTGAGAGAATACATCTCGACCAAACCAGCACTGCCAGAGTGCTAATGGAACTGCTTTAATAAGAGGAAGAAAAGACTGTGAGAGAGGAACACAAGTACAAAGGAAGTAAAATGGCAATGAATAAGTGCCTACCAATAATAGCCTTAAATGTTAATGAATTGAATCCTCTAATCAAAAGACAGAGGGTAGCTGAATAGATAAGAAAACATGACCCACACATATGCTGCCTACAAGAGACCCATATCAGAACAAAAGACCTACACAGACTGAAAGGGAATGGCTGGAAAAAAGTATTCCAAGCAAATGGACAGGAATAAAAAGCCAGGGTAGCAATACCTATATAAGACAAAATAGACTTCAAAACAAAGCCCATAAAAAGAGACAGAGAAGGACACTTCATAATACTCAAGGGAAGAATCCATCAAGAAGACATAAACATTATAAACACATACATACGCAATACAGGAGCACCAAAATATATAAGGAAAATATTGGAGGACTTCAAGAAAGACAGTGACAGCAACACAATTATAGTAGGGGATTTCAATACCCCACTGTCAAAATTGGATAGATCTTCCAAACAAAATATTAACAAGGATATTGCAGCACTGCACAATGCTCTAGATCAAATGAACTTAATTGATGTATATATATATACATATATATGTGTGTGTGTGTATGTCTATACTTTCATCCAGAGAAGCAAAATAAGTATTCTTTTCAAATGCACATGGAACCTTTTCAAAAATAGAGCCTATGATAGGACACAAAACAATCTTCAACAATTTCATGGAAACTGAAATCACAACAAGCATTTTCTCAGACTACAAGTGCCTGAACCAGAAACCAACCTCAAGGAAAAAACTCAGAAACACTTAAATTCATTGAGATTGAAAAGTAGACTATTAAATGATGAATAGGTTAATAATGAAATCAAGGGAGAAATCAAAAAGTTTCTGGAAACAAATGAAAATGAATGTACAACAGTCCAAAACTTATGGGACACAGTGAAGGCAGCCCTGACAGGGAAGTTCATAGCGATACAGGTCTACCTAAAAAAGATAGAAACATTTCAAGTAAACAAAATAAGCCTACCCCTACAAGAACTGGAGGAAAAACAAGCAAAGACCAGTGCAAGTAGAATAAAGGGACAATTCATGATCAGAGCAGAATTAAATGACATAGAATGAAAAGAACAATTAAAAGGATCAACAACTCCAGAAGCTGAATCTGTTGGGGACCACTCTGTGTGGTTGCAGATTGTATCCCTGTGAGAGCAAGCTGTGAACGGGGCTGGTAAGTCTCCCTGGAAAAACAGGTAAAAATGCAGGTGGCAGACATGACCTGACTCTAACACCGAGGGTTCCCTTGGGAATCAGGCCTGAGATGTACATTTTGTCCTTTGAAGGCTACTCTGCCCAGCAATAAGCCCTGTTGGTATAAGCCAAATGTTTGAGTTCAAGGCATAAGGAGTGAAACTCCCTACTTCATGATATATTCCTTTGCAACCATCTGACACTGCATAGCTTGCAGGCTCCAACCTGAAAAGATTTCTGGGTTTCTTTAATTGTTATCTATAGATAGTGTCAGTTTTTTATAACTGTAGCCTTTTGAACATTGACTGATAAGCTATGCACATGTGCTGTGTCCCCCTGCACTTCCCAACCCTAATAAAAGCCATGTCAGAGAAGGGCTCAATGCATTCTCTACTAGAGGGAATCACCACCCCGTTCCCCCCTGGAGCAACAAGATTGTGTCAAGGACAACTTTTTATTCTTATCTGAGGTGGCTAGGAGAGCTCTGCTGGTGGGAGTTCCCCATATGGATCTTTGAAAATATAAGCAAAATTGACAAGCCTATAAGAAAACTCACCAAGACAAAAGAGAGAGGATGCAAATAAATAAAATCAGAAATGAAAGAGGAGAGGTTACAACTGATACCACACAAATACAAATGATTATAAGAAATTACTATGAACAACTATATGCCAAGAAAACCTGGGTGAAATGGACAAATTTCTAGAAAAATATAATCTCCCTAAACTGAATAAAGAAGCAGAAAGCCTGAAGAGAGCAACAAAAGCTCGTGAAATTGAAGCAGTAATCAAATACCTTCAGCAGACAAAAGCCCTGGACCAAACAGTTTCACAGGAGAATTTAACAAAACGTTTAAGGAAGAGCTAACCCTTATCCTTCTCAGACTATTCCAAAAAAATACAAAAAGTGGGAAGACTCCCAAACTTTTATGAAGCCAGCATCATTGTAAACCCAAAGCTAGGTAAACACACAACAAAGAAAGAAAACTACAGGTCAATATCCCAGATGAACACTGATGCTAAAATCCTCAACAAAATATTGGCAAATTGCATCCAGCAATACATTAAAAAGGCCATATATTATGATCAGGTGGGATTCATCCCAAGGATGCAAGGATTGTACAATATTCTCAAATCAATACATGTAATACACTACATAAACAGAAGGTAAGACAAAAATTTCATGATCATAACAATAGATGATGAAAAAGCACTTGATAAGGTAGAGCACTCATTTACGATAAAAAAACACTTAGCAAAGTGGGAGTAGAGGCAGCATACCCCATCATAATAAAGGCCATCTATAAGAAACCTACAGCCAACACCATACACAATGGACAATCACTAAAATCTTTCCCAGTAAGACCTGGAAAAAGGCAATAATTTCTGCATTCCACTTTTCAATATTTCATTCATTTGTTTTTAGATAGAGAGAAAGAGAGAGAAACATCAATGTTTGGTTGCCTCTTGAGTGCTCCCTACTGTGGACCTGTCCCACAACCCAGGCATGTGCCATGACTGGGAATTAAAACAGTGACCCTGTGGTTCACAGTCCAGTGCTGAATCCATTGAGTCATACCAGCCAGGGAAGGATGTCTACTTTCACCACTTCTATTCCACATAGCATTGGAAGTCCTAGCCACAGTGATGAAACAAGAAAAATAAATAAAAGACATCCAAACTGGAAAGGAGGAAGTAAGACTGTCATTATTTGCACATGACATAAGAATGTACATAGAAAATCCTATAAACTCCACACAAAAAAAAATTATTAACCAAATAATTGAATTTGGCAAAACAGTGAGATTCAGAGTCAATATTCAGAAATTGAAGGTATTTTTGTACACCATCAATGAAACATCAGAAACAAAAATCAGGAAAAAAATCCTATTTCCTATAGCAACAAGCAAAATAAAAGTACCTAGGATAAACCTATTAAGGAAGTAAAAGAACTTTATTCAGAAAACTATACAACACTGAAGAAAAAAATTCAGAAAGACACAAATAAATGGAAGCATATACTGTGTTCATGGATTGGAAGAATTAACATCATCCAAATGTTCATTCTACCTAAAGCAATTTATAGATTCAATGCAATCTCTATTAAAATAGCAATGACATATTTCACAGATATACAACAAACACTTCAAAAATTTATATGGAACCATAAACAACCCCAAATAGCCACAGCAATTTTGATAAAGATGAATAAAATAGGAGGGATCACAATACCTGATATTAAACTATATTACAAGACCACTGTAAACAAAACAGTCTGATACTGGCATAAGAACAGAAACATGGGTCAATGGATCAGAATAGAGAGACCAGATATAAACCCAAGTCTCTCGGTCAATTAATATTCAAAGAAGGGGACAGGAGAATAAAATGGAGCAAAAATAGCTTCTTTAATAAGTGGTGTTGGGATATCTGGACAAGTACATGCAAAAAATGAAAGCAGATCACCAACTTACACTGCACATAAAAATGAAATCAACATGGATAAAAGACTTAAATATAAGTTGTGACACCATAAAAGTCCTAGAGGAAAACATAGGTTGGAAAATTTCAGACAACCCATGCAGCAATATTTTCACTGATACATGCCATAGAACAAGGTATATAAAGGAAAAATGAAAAAATGGGACTTCGTCAAAATAAAAAGATTCTGCATGGATCAAGAAAACATCAGCAACATGAAAAGGGAACCAAATGTATGGGAAAATATATTTGCCAATGCTACCTCAGTCAAGAGTTTGATCTCCAAAACATGTAGAGAACTTACATGACTCCACTAAGGAAGGCAAAAAAAAAAACAATTAAAAAATGGGCAAAGGGCCTGGACAGACAGTTCCCCAAGGAGGACATACAGAGTGCCCAGAGACGTATGAAAGGATGCTCAGCATCACTAGACATCAGAGAGATGCAAGTTGAAAATAAAATGAAATACCACTTCATGCCAGTGAGGATGGCTGTCATAACCAAAACAACAAACAACAAGTGCCAGCAAGGTTGTGGAGAAAAGGGAACCCTAGTAAAATGTTGGTGGGAATGCAGACTGGTGCAGCCACTGTGGAAAACAGCATGGAATTTTCTTGGAAAAGTGAAAATTGAAGTGCCTTTTGACCCAGCAATTCCACTGGGATTATACCCTAAGAACCCTGAAACACCATTTTAATAGAACTTATGCATCTCAATGTTCATAGCAGCATAATTTACAATAGCCAACTGCTGGAAGCAACCTAAGTGCCCATGACTAAATGAGTGAATCAAAAATCTGTGATACATTTACACAATGGAACACTACACAGCAGAAAGAAAGAAGGAACTCCTACCTTCACAACAGCATGGATGGATCTGGACAGCATTATGCTAACTGAAATAAGCCAGGCAGTGCAAGTCAAGTACCATATGATCTTTCCTATAAGTGGAACCTAATCAACAAAACAAACAAGCAAGCAAAACATAATTGTTAACATTGAATTAAAGAACAAACTGACAGTAACCAGAGGGAAAAGGGGAGAGGGATAATGGGGGAAAAACAAGAGAAGTTCCATCAAGGAACAGGTATGAAGGACACATGGACAAAGCCAGAGAGTGGTAGAATTAGGGTGGAAGGAGGGTATTGGTGGGGTTAGGGGAGTGGTAAGGGGAAAATGGAGACAACTGTACTTAAACAACAATAAAAAAAGAATAGTATCCTCTGGCTGGTGTGGCTCAGTGGATTGAGTGACAGCCTGTGAACAAAATGTCTCTAGTTTGACTAAGACAGGGCACATGCCTGAGTTGTGGGCCAGATCTCCAGTAGGGGATGGTTGAGAGACAACCATACATTGATGTTTGTCTTCCTCTCTCCCTCCCTTCCCTTCTCTAAAACTAACTAAATAAAAGCTTTAAAAAGAAACTGTGGTACATTTACAAAATGGAATACTACACAACAGAAAGAAAGACAGTACTGCTACCCTTTGTAAGAGCATGAATGGAACTGGAGAGTATTATGTTAAGTGAAAACAAGCCAGGCAGTGAAAGACAATACCATATGTTCTTACCTGTAAGAGTAACATTATCAACAAAACAAATATAGAACCAGAGATTTGGAAACAAAGAACAAACTGACAATGACCAGAGGAGAAAGTTGAGAGGGATCATATGGGAAAGAAGGAAAAGGAGCAAACAACGGAACACAAATGGAGAACTAACAGACATAGAAAATGGGGGGTGGCAGTCAACTGTGGTGCTGCAGGGTACAGGGTAGGCATAAGCAATGGGAAGAAAGGCAGGACAACTGTAACTGAACAACAACAATTTTTTTTTAAATCCAGTTAGTTCTACCCCTGAGAATATTAGTAGACAGTCAAATGTAGAAACAGTGTTAGTTTTAAGTGTCATCTTCATATGACAGCTAAAATGAACTACTGAGTTATAAGTTCTGTACTCTTATTTCTTGAATAACATTAGAAATGCAGCTATTTTGAAGCTCATGCTTTAGTTCAAGTGTAAATAAATATTGGGGTATGAAACCTGTTAGGGCTTTAATAATGGTTACATTTTGCTCTAATGTTTTGTTTATTTTTCTTTATTAAAGCTGCTATTGGTAGAATAACATAAAGTGTAGAAATTCGTGTTTGTTTCTAATGAAGAGTAGGTTGAACATCAAGTTTCTTAATACGTTCTGTATACCAGTGGGCCTGTTTCTTTCTCTTCCCATTTTGGCTGCTTCTTTATGTTTGTTTTTTAAGTATTAGGTGTTTATGCAAAGGCTCTGATGCAGGCCTATGACAGGTGCTTCCTGTGGCTGGCCCTGGGTAACCTGTTTGGACATCAACAATTCACAGTTTATGGCTTACTCTCCTGTTTCTGGGTTGTGCGGAAAGAAACAGTCTGCAAACCGAAGCTGGCTTTTATAGGCACTAGGTCAGGCGAGGGCTAGCTAAAGTCTCAGAGCTCTTTGCCTGCTGCTTTCTGTTAAGCTTAAACACTGAAATTGACTCCAGCTGTACTTCTATACAGCCCAGCTTAAATTCCATAGGGTGGGTGAGAGGGATTCCTGTGGGTGGAGCTATTGCTTCTTAGGCTGATGCTATTTGGAGGAGAGTGCTCTGAGAGAGATGGCTTATTCAATGTGAAGAATGGCTGAGCCCAGAGGTCCTAGTGGCTGACCCTTCAGGGCTACAACCCCAGACTTACCTCACTCATCTGTGGTCCAGTCTGCCTTCCTGTGCTGGAGTCCAAAGTTAGTGGTTGCAAATGAAATTTTCTGCATTGGCTCTTTAAGAGGCTCCTTACCTCTCTTAGCCATCTCTCCCTGCTTTTCACAACCTGATGTTATTAGGGTACCTTTCTCAGTTCTGGTGCTCTAGGCTGGGGAGCCCCACACAGGGTTTAAAACTCATACTTCCCATGGTGAACCACTCCACCTGCTGAAATATCTCTGGAACATTAGCTCTTGCCTGTGGGAGCCCAGCCAAGCTTCTTGCACCTCAGTCCTTTCTACTAATATTGTTTTGGTAATATGATTTCTTCTGTAACTCCTTGGTTATAACACTTCTGTCTTCATGGTGTTCACTTGGTTATTCAGAATTATTTTTCTATAATTCAGTTGTAATTCCAGTTTGGTCCTGGAAGGTGTATCTTTCACCTATTCTGTCACCATCTTGGATCTCCTTTGTTACATTTATTTCTAGATATTTGGTTACAATTGAAGAATAAATCATTTTAAAAATATTTGTATTGTATTTTTCCCCATTGCCATTCAGTGTCCATATACTACCCCCCTCACACTAGCAATCACCACACTATTGTCTATGTCCATCAGTTCTTTTAAGTTTTTGCTAAATTCCTATACCCTCTAACCTCTCCAGTCCCACCCTTAGCTGTCATCCTTCTCTCTATCTATGAGTCTGTCTCTGTTTTCCTTGTTAGTTCAGTTTCTTCATTAGATTCCACATGTGAGTGAAATCATATGGCATTTGTCTTTCTCTGACTGGCTTATTTCACTTTACATAATGTTCTCCATCCATCCATCCTGCCACAAAGTGTAAAACTTTCTTCTTTTTTGTAATAAAGAGTAGTAGTAGTACTCCAATGAGTAGTATTCCATTGTGTAAATACGCCATAGTTTATTTTTCCAGTTATCTACTGATGGACACTTGGGATGTTTCCATAACTTGGCGATTGTAAATCACACTGCAATGAACATAGGGGTGCTTATGTTCTTTTCATTAGTGTTTTGGGTTCCTTCAGATATGTTCCCCGAAGTGGGATTGCTGGGTCAAAAAGGAGAACCATATTTAATTTTCTGAGATATCTTCATACTGCTTTCCACAGTGGCTGCACCAATGTGCATTTCCACCAATAGTGCAAGTGTATTCCCCTTTCTCCACATCCTCATCAGCACTTGTTTGTTGATTGATTGATGATAGCCATTTTGACAGGTGTGAAACAATATCTCATTGTGGTTTTAATTTGCAAATCTCTGATGATTAGTGATGTTGACCATCTTTTCATATGACTACTGGCCATCTGTATGTTCTCTTTGGAGAAGTGTCTATTCAGGTCCTTTACTCATTTTTTTAATTGTATTGTTCGGGTATTTTGGTGTTGAGTTTTGTAAGTTCTTTATAAATATTGGATATTAACCTCTTATCAGATGCATCAGCAAATATGTTCTCCCATTCTGTGGTTGTCTTTTTATTTTGATGATGTCTTCATTTGCTGTGCAAAAACTTTATTTTGATGTAATCCTATTTGTTTATTTTTTCTTTTGTTTTCCTGCCTGAGGAGATATACCTGATAAAATATTGCTATAAGCAATATCTGAGATTTTGCTGCCTGTATATTCTTCTATGACTTCTATGGTCTTGGGCCTAAAATTTAAGTCTTTAATCCATTTTTAGTTCATTCTTCTATGGTGTAAGTAAGTGGCCTAGTTTCATTTTTCTGCACATATCTGTCCAATTTTCTCAACATCATTTATTGAATAAATTATCTTTAGTCCATTGTATGTGCTTGCTTCCCCTGTCAAATATTAATTGAGTATAAAGGTGTAGGTTTATATTTGAGCTCTCTATTTTGTTCCAATTATCTATGTGTATGGTTTTATGCCAATATCATTCTCTTTTAAATACTATGAGCTTATAGTATAGCATGATATTATATAGTGTGATATTTCCAATTTTGTTCATCTTTCTCAGGATTGCTTTTTGTGATCTCATATGTGTTTTTGAAATATTTGTTCTAGTTCTGTGAAATATATCATTGGAATCTTGATAAGAATTGCATTGAATCTATAGATTGCTTTTGGTAATATGGATCTTTTAATTATGTTAATTTGTCCTACCCATCAAAACAATATGTGCTTTCACCTATTGTATCTTCTTCACTTTACTTCTTCCCTGTCTTATAATTTTCCAACATCCTTGGTTAGGTTTATTCCTAGACATTTTATTCTTTTTGTAGCAATTGTTAATGGAATTTTAACTTTCTGTTAATTTGTTATTGTCATATAAATTGCAGATGATTTCTGCATATTAATTTTGTATCCCACTATATTGTTTTTATATAGCTTCTTTTTTTTATTTTAACATGTTTTTATTATTGCTTAAGTATAGTTTTCTGCCTTTTTTCTCCACCCCTCCCCATCACCCCAACCTTCTTTATCTCCCTTCCCTGTTTCCACCATCCCCCTTGTTGTTGTCATCCATGTGTCCTTCCTGCAAACCCTTCACCCTTTTTGTATCCTGCTATATTGTTGAATTCATTTATCAGTTTTAGCAGTTTCTTGGTAGAATCTTTGGGGTTCACTATGTACATTGTCACCTAATCTTCAAATAAAGAGTTTTACTTCTTCCTTTCCAATTTAGATAACTTTTATTTCATCTTATCTCATTGCTGTGGCTAGGGCTTCTAGTACTATGTTGACTAAGAGAGATGAAAGTGGACATACTTGTCGTGTTCCCAATCTTAAGGTGAACAATTTGTAGATTTTGTCCATTGAACTGGATATTGGCAGTAGGTGTGCCATGTATGGCCTTTATATGCTTAGTTATTTTCCCACTAATCCCACTTTGATAAGTTTTTGTCCTAAATCTGTGCTGAGTTGTATCAAATGATTTATCTTCATCTATTAACAGGATCATGTGTGTGTTTTTTAAATTTTTTAAAGATTTTATTTATTTATTTTCAGAGAGAGGGGAAGAGAGAAAGAGAGTGAAAGAAACATCAATGTTTGGTTGCCCATCTTAAGTTCCCCACTAGGGACCTGGTCAGCAACCCAGGCATGTACCCTCCCTGGGAATTGAACCAACAAACACTTGGTTTACAAGCTGGCACTCAATCAACTGAGCCACAAAAGCCAGAGCTGTATGTATGTATGTATGTATGTATTACTGTTCTTCGAGTACAGTAATCTTTACTTTTCTGCCACCACTTCCTCCACCCAACCAATCCCTACCTCTCACCTTCAATTCTACCCCTGTTTGGCTTTGTCCATGTGCCCTTTAAACATTTTACTTGATGACCCTTCCTCTTCCTTCCCCCATAATTTCCCTTCCCCCTCCTCTCTGGTTACTGTCAGTTTGTTCTTTATTTCAATGCCTCTGGTTATATTTTGCTCACTTGTTGACTTCATTGATTATGTTCCACTTTTAAATGAGATCATATGGTATTTTTCTTTCACTTCCTGGCTTATTTCATTTAGCATAATGCTCTCCAGTTCCATCCATGCTGTTGCAAAGGATAGGAACTCATTTCTTTCTGCTGTGTAATATTCCATTGTGTAAAAATACCACAGTTTTTTGATCTACTCATTTACTGATGTTCACTTACATTGCTTCCAACACTTGGCTGACATGATCACCAACCGGCAGTGACCACAGAATGCTGCGGATTGCTCGTCGACCCATGAGAAAAAACTTACACAGAAACAACCGAGTTCTGTGGGGAAGTAGGAACAGTACGGCCACCCTCACTAGGGGAGGGTGCCCTGTTCCCCCACTGGAGAGGCTTTTTATTGGGTTCATTTGCACAAGAATTCAGGTAAAGCTCATTGCTAGGAAGTATGGATCAAATAACAAGGAACTCTGAGGGCCTTTCTTGAGTCAGGGTCAAAGAACTGTAAAACTTTGAGGAACAAACTTACTTCCTCCTTGGACCCTTCTCATTCAACTGAGAGCATTCTAAACAAAGCAGGTTTCACAGGATTTTACATATTCTTTCTTAGGCCTGATCACTGGGGAACCTGCCCTTTTCAGCACAGAGCTGCACCACCCTGTCATTGTTTTAGGCTTAGATGGAGCAAGGGGAACTAAGGCAACCAAGAGATAAGGAGATTTTCTCACAGACCATGAGCACTCAGGCTTTGTCACAGCCGAAGGGTAAGGGTTCATCACCCCCTTTTGCCGTAGCCCCCAAAGCCTTTCCTTGGGGGCCTCCCACGTGATTGTGCCTGTCTTAGGTCATTCCCCTCTTGGGGAATCTTACCCATCATTGGCTAACCAACCAAGCATTGGGGACCAGGCAGGTTGAAGTAAAAGGAGCAGAAGCGGTACTCCTGCCAGGGAGATAAGCTTTTGTCTCCTTGCTGGTTTACAGCTCCAAGGTCGTTCCCTCAGCCTTAGCCTAGGCGAAGGTTACAGCTTCTGATACCAGGCAGGGTGGTTCCCAACACTTGGCTATTGTAAATTGTGCTGCTATGAACATTGGGGTGTACAGGTTCTTTTGAATTAGTGTTTCAGGATCCTTAGAGTATAATCCCAGTAGTGAAATTGCCTGATCAAAAAGCAGTTCTATTTTTAGTTTTTTGAGGAAATTCCATACTGTTTTCCACAGTGGATGCACCAGTCTGCATTCCCACCAACAGTGTACTAGGGTTCCCTTTTCTCCAGAACTTGTCAGCACTTGTTGTTTTTTGTTTTGGTTATGATAGCCACTCCAAATGGTGTGAAGTGGTATCTCATTGGGTTTTAATTTGCATCTCTCTGACGACTAGTGATCCTTTTATACGTCTCTGGGAACTCTGTAAGTCCTCCTTGGAATAGTGTCTGTTCAGGTCCTTTGCCCATTTTTTAATTGGGTTATTTATCTTCCTGGAGTGGAGTCATGTGAGTTCTTTATATATTTTGGAGATCAAACTTTTGTCCAAAGTATCATTTGCAAATATTTTTCCCCATACAGTTGGTTCTTTTTACATTTTGCTGTTTTTCTTCAACTGTGCAGAAGCTTTTAATTTTGATGAAGTCCCATTTGTTATTCTTTCCTTTATGTCCCTTTTTTTAGGGGACGTGATTGATGAAAATATTGCTGCATAGAATATCTGAAATTTTCTTACCTACCTTTTCCTCTGGGACTTTTATGATGTTGTGACTTATTAAGTGTCTTACTCTTATTGATTTCATTTTTCTGTATGGTGTAAGTTGTTGACTGAGTTACATTTTTTCACATGTACCTGTCCTGATCTCCCAACACCATTTGTTGAAGAGGTTATTTTAACTTCATTTTGTGTTCCTGTCTCCTTTGTCAAATATTAATTGACCATAGAGACTTGGGTTTGTTTCTGGGCTCTCTATTCTGATCCATTCATCTATGTGTCTGTTCTTATGCCAGTACCAGACTATTTTGATTACGGTGTTCTTGTATTATGATTTGATGTCAGGTATTGTGACCTCTCCTACTTTATTCTTCTTTATCAAAATCGCTGTGGTTATTTAGGTCATTTATGGTTCCATACAAACTTTTTAAAGATTTTATTTATTTATTCATTTACAGAGAGGGTAAGGGAGGGAGAAAGAAGGGGAAAGAAACATCAATGTGTGGTTGCCTCTTATGTACCCCCCACTGTGTACCTGCACTGCAACCCAGGCATGTGCTCTGAGAATCAAATCAGTGATCCTTTGGTTCACAAGTCAGCACTCAATCTACTGAGCCACACCAGCCAGGATGGTTCCTTGTAAATTTTTAAAATATTTGTTCTATATCTGTGAAATATATTAGCAGCATTTTAATAGGGATTGCATTGAATCTATAAATTGCTTTGGGTAGTATGGACATTTGGATGATGTTAATTCTTCCAATCCATGAACATAGTATGTGCTTCAATTTATTTGTGTCTTCCTTAATTTCTTTCTTCAGTGTTGTATAGCTTTCTGAGTAAAGGTACTTTACCACCTTCGATAGGTTTATTACTAGGTACTTTACTTTTCTTCTTGCTATAGGAAATGAAATTTTTTTCCTAATTTCTGTTTCTGATATTTCATTGGTAGTGTACAAAAATGCTTCAATTTCTGAATATTCACTTTGTATCTTGCTGTTTTGCCAGAGTCAATTCTTAGGTTAATAATTTTTTTGTGGAGTCTATAGGGTATTCTATATACTAACATGTCATGTGCAAACAGTGACATTTTTACTTCCTTCTTTCCAATTTGTATGCCTTTTATGTCTTTTTCTTGTTTGATCACTGTGGCTAGGACTTCCAATACTATTGGAACAGAAGTGGTGAAAGCAGACATCCTTGTCTCTTTAGAGATCTTAGTGAGAAAGCTTGTAGATTTGCCTGTTGAGTATGATGTTGGCTGTAGGTTACTCTTATATGGCCTCTATTATGTTGAGATATGCTCTCTCCACTCCCATTTTGCTGAGTGTTTTTATCATAAATTGGTGCTGTACCTTATCAAATGCTTTTTCTGAGTCTATTTGTATGATCATGTGATTTTTGTCTTTCCTTTTGTTTATGTGGTACAGTTATCCCTCACTTATCCTGAGAATTATGTTCCAGAAACCCTTGGAATAGGTGAAAATCCATGAAGTAGTGGCATTAAATTTATTTTATTATTTATATAATTTTAAGGCTTTATAAACCCTTCCCACACTCCTATAAACCTTTCCCACTCTCTTATTAACCTTTCCCACACTCTTATAAACTCTTCATATGCTCTTAAACACTTTCTACACTCTTAAACCTACATAATTTTAACAATATATAAAATTCTATATGGGTACTAACCAGTGAAGTATACTACAAGTTGAATGATGAAGATCATGAATTATGAAGCTGTGCAGTACTGATGGTGATGAAGGTGATGACGATGAGATGAATGTACTACACAGCTAAGAAGAGCATTACAGCTCTTCTGAAGGCACCACTTCATCAGGCGCTTCCTCAGGTGGTGCAGTATCTTCGTCCTGGGCCATAACTTCTATTTCTGCTAAAGGCGTAGGCGTAACTGGTCTCTTTGCCTGAGTGATGAACATGGTTATGGAGAGTTGCTGGAGCTTCTTTTTATCCACAGAGGCAGCTTCTCCATGCAGAGAAACGCTCTTGAGTCCAAAGTGTCTCTAAAATTTGTCAAACCAGCCCTTGTTGGCATTGAATGGGGTTGATCTGATGGGAGAAGCACTCAACAGTCCTGCTTCTGCATCATTTTCCTTCTCTTCATCCTCATCACTGTCATGAACATCCGTGCTTTCCTCAAAACTATCATAAAGTTTCTTGGCCGTCATCCAGATGGTGTTGGTATCCAGTGAGATATTCTTCTTCCTGAAGTCATTTATCCACAGGGCCAATGCAGGCTCCATCCTCACAATGGCCTTATTGCAGGAAGTGACCACCCTCTTTGCAGTCTTTTTAAAAGTCATTGTTGCTGTAAACCTAATATTCTCATCTTTCTTTATGTAGCAAACAGTAGATTCATTGATCCCATAATGGTGGCCTACAGCTGCATAGCTTTTGCCTTCCTTCAACATGTCAAGAAGTTCTACCTTTTCTTTGATGGTAAGCATATTCTTCTGGTGCTTGGGTTCACTGCCAGGAGCCTTAGAAGGCACAGAATGTTTGGGTGGCATCATAGGGCTTGAAATAAATTCAAACTTTTATGAAAATTTTACAAAAACACAACACTGCAGGGCAACACTATGCACAGCGCTCAGACATCAATGTAAAGTGGACAAGGAGAGATGCTGAACATATGGGCAGAGTGTGGGAGAGCAAACAGACCAATGCTATAGTTACTGAGCCAATCAGCACCCGGGATACAGAACACAGTGCTGTGGTTGGTTGCCTTCCATTCCATCAGCCAATAGTGTGCCATGTACAATCTCACATTGGCAAACTTGCACAAGCAGTGGTGGCATACTGCATTTCCATTGTGTACAGTATGGTATTCAAGCACTGATGAAATACATACTGTATTTTATTTCGATTTAATATTCTTTTAATATGTGTGAATTGACATTTCCTATATTTTTATATTGTTTTAATTTTTAGGCAAAAATAATTAAAATCATAAATATCATATATACCTATATACTGCAAAAATCCAGCAATATAGTGAAAACTCTGTGACACAGAATTAGGTATATCTTTAAAAAAAAAAAACCTGTGATGTTGAGGGCCTCCCTGCCCGGTCTCAGGAAGCTGTAACCCCCTGTGACTTAGACTAAGTGAGAGACCTCCAGACCAGGAGCCACTAAGGAGACAAAAACTCATTCCCCTAGCATGAACGCTACCTGTTCTGTGACTGGCCTTTAAATGCTTGATCAGTTTACCTATGACTGGTAAGACTCCTTAATCAAGGGGCGACCTAAGACAGGTACTGACCACATAAAGGCCTGTGGAATAAGACTCATGAGGCTGTGGAAATGAAGGGGCTGTGGAAAGGAAGGGGTGATTGACATCAACCCCTGCCCCCTCTTAGCCTGAGTCTTTGTACTTAGATGTGAGAAATCCAAGTCTCCTGGCTGCCTCTGTCTCCTGCCCTTCTCAGGGCTAAGCAAACAGCCAAAGGGGCAGCTCAGACCGGAGACAGTGGACCCCCGGGGTAATCAGGCCTGGGACATAGAATAAGCAAGATCCTGTGAGATCTGTTTGCTGGAGGGTGTTATTAACTTAGAATCTGAAAGCACAGACAGGAAACCTTTGGAACCTGTAGTCCTTTCATATGATAAAACTCCAATCTCTGCCCGGAATCACAACAGGGACTCTATTAGCATCTTTGTAAGTTACCTGTTCCCTTTGATCCCTTCTGCCAGACTGTGAATCCACAAACTGTGTCTACTTTCTCAATAAAAACCCACTGGAGTAAAGGAACAGGGTGCTCCCCGACTTGGAGAGTGGCCACTACGTTCTTTACTTCCCCACAGAAAACTGCTTCTGTGCATGATTATTTCTTGTGTTTCGATGAGCCATCTGCAGTGTGTTGCGTGCACACTGCCGGCCCGGAGGGCACGCTTCACTGTGTTACAGTAAAGCTGCAATAAGTTAACTGTGATATAGTGAGGAGTGACTGTATGGAGAAGAAAAGGAAACAAGAAAGAAGAAGATGAAGATGAAGACGAAGACGGAAGACAAGAAGAAGAAGAAGGAGAAGGAGAAGGAGAAGAAGAAGGAGAAGAAGAAGGAGAATTAGAGAATTAGAAGAATTAGAAGAATTAGAAGAAAGAAGAAGGAAGAAGAAGGAGGAGGAGAAGAGGAAGAAGGAGAAGAAGGAGGAGGATAAGGGGAAGAAGGAGAAGGAGAAGGAGAAGGAGAAGAAGAAGAAGAAAGAAGAAGAAGAAGAAGAAGAAGAAGAAGAAGAAGAAGAAGAAGAAGAAGAAGAAGAAGAAGAAGAAGAAAGAAGAAGAAGGAGAAGGAGAAGGAGAAGGAGAAGAAGAAGAAGAAGAAGAAGAAGAAGAAGAAGAAGAAGAAGAAGAAAGAAGGAGGAGGAGGAGGAGAAGGAGGAGGAGAAGAAGAAGAGGAGGAGAAGGAGGAAGAAGAAGGAGGAGGAGGAGGAGGGGAGAGGGAGGAGGATGGGGAGGAGGAGGGAGAGTAGGAAGAGGAGGAAAAGAAAAACCATGGGAAATAGATCAATAATAAAATGGCAATAAGTATATATCTATCAATAATCACCTTAAATGTAAATAGCTTAAATGATCCAACCAAAAGACATTATGTAGCTAAATGAATAAGGAAAAAGGTCTCATATATAAGCTCTCTCCATGAGACCCACTCAGATCAAAAGACAAGCACAGACTAAAAGTAAAGTGATGAAAAAATATTGTAATGAAAATGGGAAGGAAAAAGAGCTGGGGTAGCAACACTTGTATGTGACAGAATACACATTAAAACCAAGTCTATGGTAAGAGACAAAAAAAAGAAAACACTACATAATGATAAAGGGAACAATCCAACAAGAGGATATAGCCCTAGTAATCATTTATGCACCCAATATAGAAGAACCTGGATGTATAAAGCAAATCATTACTAATGTGGAGTGAGTAGAAGGAATGAAATAATAAAGATCAGAGCAGAAATGAATGAAATACAGTCTAAAAATACTACAATGATCAATGAATCCAAAAGATGGTCCTTTGAAAAGATAAACAAGATGGACAAACCTTTAACAAGACTCATCAAGAAAAGAGAGAGATGCCCTGGCTGGTGTAGCTCAGTGGATTGAGCGCCGGCTGTGAACCAGGCATCGCAGGTTCGATTCCCAGTCAGGGCACATGCCTAGGTTGCAGGCCATGTCTCCCAGCAACCGCACATTGATGTTTCTCTCTCTCTCTCTCTCTCTCTCTCTCTCTCTCTCTCTCTCTCTCTCTCTCTCTCTCCCTTCCCTCTCTAAAAAATAAATAAAATCTTTTTAAAAAAATGTTTTTTAAAAAAGAAGAGAGAGAGATGATGCAATTTAAAAAGTCAGGAAAGAGAAGAAATAACAACTGACACCAAAAAAATAAAAAGAATTGTAAGAAAATGTTACAAAAATGTTCCTATTTTGGATACACATATGTTTACAATGTTTATATGTACTTGATGGATTCTACCTTTGAGTATTATGAAGTGTCGTTCTCTGTCTCTTTTTATGGCTTTGTTTTGAAATCTATTTCTTCTATTATAAGTATTGCTGCTGGGTTTTTTTCCTGTCCATTTGCTTGGATTATTTTTTTTTCCAAACTCTTCACTTTAAGTCTGTCCAGGTCTTTTGTTCTGAGGTGGGTCTTTTGTAGACAGCATATATGCAGATCATGCTTTCTTATGCATTCATCTACCTATGTCTTTTTATTTTAGCATTTAATCCATTTACATTTAAGGTTATTATTAATAGGTACATATTCATTGGCATTTTTTCCCTTTGTACATGTGTTTCTCTCTCTCTCTCTCTCTCTCTTCATCTTCTTAAAGCAATCCCATTAGCATGCCTTCCAGTGCTGGTTTTGTGGAGGTGCATTCTTTTAGCTTTATTTTGTCTGTGAAACTCCTTATTTTGTTCTCTATTTTAAATGAGAGCCTTTCTGGGTACTGTAGTGTTGTTTGTATGACTTTGCTCTTCATTACTTGGAATATTTCTTGCCATTCCCTTCTGGCTTGTAGTGTTTCTGTTGAGAAATCAGCTTCTAGCCCAATTGGAGCTTCCTTGTACTATCTGTTTCTCCTTTTATGTCTTTAAGATTTTGTCTTTACTTCTTAAGATTTTATTTATTTGTTTGTTTGTTTACTTATTTATTTTAGAGAGAGGGGAAAGGAAGGAGAAAGAGAGGGAAAGAAACATCAATGTGTGGTTGCCTCTTGCATGCCCCCTACTGGGGATCTGTCCTGCAACCTGGGCATGTGCCCTGACTGGGAATCCCACTGGTGACCCTTTGGTTCACAGGCCCATGCTCAATCCTCTGAGCTATACCAACCAGGGCTCTCTTTGTCTTTAAAACTTGGCATTTTAATTATGATGTGCCCTGTAGTAGTCCTGTTGCAGTTCATCTTGTTTGGGACCCTCTGAGCTTCCTGAACTTGCATGACTTTCCCCCTCAACAATTCAAGTAAGTTTCCTGTCATCATTTTTCAAACAGGTTTTCTATCCCTTGCTCCTTTTCTTCTTTTCCTGATATTTCTATAATGTGAATGTTATTATGTTTCATGTTATCCTGAAGTTCCCTTATACTATTGTACTTTTTGAGATTTTTTTTCTTATTTTGTTGCTCTGCCTGGGTATTACTTTCTATCTTGTCTTACAGATCACTAATTCAGCCATCTGCTTCATCCAGCCTGCTTGTGATTCCTTCTAGTGTATTTTTTTAATTTCATATATTATATATTTTATTTTTTTCTGGTTCTTGTTCATAGTTTCTTTGTCCTTTTTTATGCTGCTGCAGTTCCCACTCAGTTCCTTGTAGTTTTCATTTAGTTCCTTGAACATCCTTATAACCATATTTTTGAATTCTATGTCTGATAGATTGCTTGCCTCAATTTCATTTAACTCTTTCTTGGGATTCTTCTGTTCCTTTTGACTGGGGATTCTTTCTTTTTTCTCCCTTTTTAAGCAACTCTTTTTGTTTCTGTGTCTCAGTATACTCTGCTTTGCCTGCCTATCTTCATAGGGTGAAGTTCTGTAGTAGGATTTCTGAGGGGCTCAGTGGTATAGTCTCTTTGATCTCCTGATCTGGATGCCCTTTATTCATTTTGTGGGGATATTGTTGTATTTGTGCTTTGCTTTTTGGTGGCTCATTTGTCATTGAGTCTCCAGCTGGCTGTCTGTTAGTCACTACTCATGCTATGTATTCTATGCTGTTGTACGTGTTTTGGTTAGCAATGCAATACTACCTGAAAACCAAACCCATGCTAGAAAACAAAACAAATCAAACCTCTACCATATCTGCAATATCAACAGCACTTGGCTAAAGATTAATTAAGGTTCAGAGAGATTAAGAATATTGTAAAATAGGAAAGGGGGGAATATGAGATGACTAAAAGATGCAAAAATTATTTTGAGTGGGAGGAGAGAGGAGAAATAATAAGAGTACAGAATAGAAATGAGCAAAACAGGGAGAGAATAAAATTTACAACTTATGTAAAACAGGGAAGGGTAATGGCAATAGTTTAGTAAGAGAAGGGAAGAGTATACTATGAGGTTTGGAGTAAAATTTAAAAGGTATTGAACCAACAGGAACAAAATTGCTGTAAAACCACAGCAGGGTCAATAACAATGGCACCTGAGAGATTAATAAAGGTGGAAAGAGAATAAGAATATTATACCAAAGACAAAAGTGAATATGAGATGTCTACAGTAAAGAAAAATTATTTTGAGATGATGGAGGAGGAAAACTAGTAAGTGTAAGGAGTAGAACCTAGGCTAAGAAAGGGAAAAAAAATTAAGATAAAATTCCTAACTCAACTGATCAACATCAGGGGGAAGCAAAAAGGAGTAAGACAGGGAAAGAGTATCCCATGGGATTTAAAGTACAAACAAGTAGTGAACAAATAGGAATTTTGTTAGGGAAGAACATCAATAACAATATCCTCACCCAACTATCCACACTTTATAAAGGTGGGAAGGAAAAAAGACTACTATAAGAAGGGAAAAAGAACATGAACTAACTTAAAGAAGGGAGAATGCTTTTGCAAGGATCAATGGAGGAGAAATGGTAAGAGTAAGGAATAGGAATATGGCATAGCATGGAAAAAAACAAAGTTTACAACAGTAAGAAAGGTCATGAAGAAGGCAAAGCGGAGTAAGACGGGGGGGGGGTGCTATGTGGGATTTGAAATAACAATGATATAAAAAATATATACAATCTGAATAAAAATAATAAAAAATAAAAAAACAAGAGTAGTGAGTTAGTTGGAATATGACCGAAGCAAAACAAAAAATATTAAAAGGCTATGTGAACAGGGAAAAATGATGAAAGAAAAAAAACATGCAATTGCTGAGGAAGGGCAAGGTAAAAATTGTTTCAGCTGTTGGTATTTACCTGCTGACTTCTTTCTGGATCCATCTCTGGTTTTTTATCAGCTCAAAGTCCCAGGGTGGGTCATCCAAATTCTGGCAACACTGCCTGTATCTCCTTCACCTGCCTCTAGAGGGAGCTTCTGTTGCACTGAAGAAGGTGGGGCTCCTGTACCTCCCTTGGCAGGCACTGTTCATTCTTCTGGGAAAATTGTGGGTGTGTTCCCCTTACCCCTACACCTCCCATCTTAGTCTGTCCCAGTTTATTTCCAATAATGTATAGTTTCTGATTAAACAGCTATCTGTTTTATGGGGGTGGGGTGGCAATCTGTGTAAGAGTGTCAGCTCTCTCTCACTTTGCATAGACAACAGAACTGTGTGAGGCAAGGCTGGGCAGCACCCTGAATCCCCTTTGCTGCACACTTTTTGAACTTCTTGCTTTGATAGCCTCAGTGAAACAGGACCCTAGGACCCAGTATACTTTGTCTCCCTTTGAGGAGTTCAAAATGGGCCCTTTTAGTCATTTGTCTTGCTGCCTTACTCTTGCAGAAATACCCCATGCAGAATTGTTAAGCCTGCCCAGCTTGTTTTGTAGACATTCCCCAACTCCCGGACAAGGTCAGGGCTGGCTCACCCTTCCCTTCCTCAAGGTTCTGCAGTGGAAGGAAACCCAGTCTGGCCTCAAATCTCAGATGCACAGCTCCCAGCCCACCACACTCACAGAGCTCTCCATTCTGTGCCACTGCACTGGACTGGGATAGGCTGGACTCATGAAATCACCTCACTTTGCACACCTTTGATCAATCCACCCGGCTGTACAGAGAATAAATCACGCCCACAAACTTCCCTTCCTGTTGGCAGCTGCCTTCCCCCTCCTCCAGATTTAGGTTCAAATAGTATCTCTCTCACTCTCTGGCACTCTCCTGACTGGCATCTGCCACCTCAGCTAGGATGTGCTGTTGTGTATGTGTGTAGCCTGGTTCTCCCTGATGATTTTTCATATTCAGTTGCTCTTGGCCAGGTCTGGGGATTCCCTGACCTGGGAGTGGAAGGAGCCGCTAAGCTGCTGTCTCTGACCAGGCTCTCCATGGATGCTGGCCGGGTGGCTGCAGTTGCTGTAGCAGCTGTGGCTGCTGGCACCATGCCTGGTGACTTTCCCTGTCCACCTATAAAACCTTCTTACTTCCTGTTTTTGAAGTGTCCTCTGTACTCTTAGGCTTCCAAACTTCATTATCAGCTAAGATTCCACTGACTGTTCACTTTGTTTTTCAGAAGATCAGCTAAGTGTCTGAGATGGGTGCAAGAGCAAGTGGATTCAGCTCCCACTGACTTGGTCACCATCTTCTGAATCTGAAATCAGAGTACACGTCTCAGAAAGTATCGTTTTGAGAATGAGTATAATATTTTATATCCCATTTTACTAAGATATATCCAAAGTAGGAAAAGCAACTTCATTGATATTGAATCTAGGGAAGAACTATAACTTAAAAACCAATGAAGTTCTGACAGTTTCAAAGTTTTCCTGACACAGGTCTATTAGTCGCTGGCTACAGCAGACACTAAGGCAAAAATGTGTTCTCATGAAAGAAGAGATTTACTTGCTAAACTTTAAGTAAATGCATAGTTCTCACTAACAAAGTCACTATCAAAACACAGGCTAGAAGACCATAGGAAGTTTTAGAAAGTTTATATGACATTCTATGAGCATTGATGTTCAACTACACTGCTTTAGCAGGAATGATGAGGCAAATATTCTCTTAAAGGAATCAGAGTCTTTGATATAGATTATTTTAAAACATTAAGCAGGAAACAGTGCTAGTTTTTACCTTGACTTTTAGCCTAGACTAGGTATGCAGCCTAGACGAGTTGCCCCAAATTTTGTTCCTTTTCTGTGTTATTTGTAACTGGCTTCATGTTCTAGAAGGAAACCTATAGAAAAAAAACTTACCTGGAATTCATGTGGTTTGTGAATAGACTCAGGAACTACCTTGTATTCTTAATTTGCCTATACCAGCTGTGTTGCTTCTTAGACTTCTGAGACAATAATTGTAGTATCTCACTTAAAAATGGTATTTTATTGATAAAAGTTTTTAAAGAATCTCCTGTTTCTAGAAATAATTGACTATCTAATTGATACCACCCCTTTTCAAAAACAACTAGAAAAACAAAGAAAAATATAAAATAATATTGACCTGAAG
>PVIA01013197.1:0-33490 GCA_004024845.1 Tonatia bakeri | reverse complement strand
AAAAAAAATAATAAGTGCATTGCAAAGAAGTTATTGTTAATTCTGGTTTTATTCTCACTAATTCTCTATTTTTCTGTTTTGCCCTCAGTTCAATCTATTTTAAACAAAAAACTATTATTGTCTTCTGTTACCAGCAATAATCCAGACCAGGTATCTTAACTATAAATAGTAGAAAAAAACCCACATATCTTTTCATTGTATTGCTGTCCTCACAAAAAAGTAAAGAAAAACTCTAAATAACCAAAAAGGGGGATATAGACAATAGAAAAAAGAAATAAAGAAAAAAATCTTGGAAAGCTGTATTATAAATCTAGCCTGTTAATCATGTCAATTTGAGGTTGTTGGTTCCTTCTCAAGAGCCTTGGTTCTTGCCCTGGGTGGTGCGACTTAGTGAGTTGGGTGTCATCTTGTAAATGAAAAGGTTGCAGGTTCGATTCGCAGTCAAGGCACATGCCTGGGTTGTGGGCCAGGTCCCCAGCTGGGGGCATGTGAGGCAACCGTTCAATGAAACATTGATGTTTCTCTCCTTCTCTATCTCCCTCCCTTCACTTCTCTCTAAAAATAATTTTTTTTTAAAGAGTCTTGGTCCTTAATTCTGGAGAATGGGTTAATTTGAAACTGAGACTACTACATAAAGCTAGGATCTTCCAGACCTCAGTCATTGAAAGAGACTAAGAGAATAAGTCTGCTTGTCTGTAAAATTAGAATGCAAAGAGATTTGTCTTTTTTAACCTAGATTCAGGGTAAGAGAAAACTGCTTGCCCTTTAATATTACATCACTTAATGAGAACCACACCTTAAAAATGCAAAGAGTTTCTATCATGTTTCAATTGGAGGTAGATTTCTGTGCAAACTGAAAACTGACTTTACTGAGCATATTTAGTTTTCCAAAATCAGTTCATAATTTTGTGATTACATATGAGACAATAACATAAATGTGCAATACACTTAAAAAAATCTTTATAATTAGTCCATTCTTTGATTCAGCCCTTCCATGGCTGTTGTAAGAATTAAATTAGATTATATGCAGAAAGCTCTTAGATTAAAGGCACATAGGAAATTCTCAATCATATTGACTACTATTATTATCATTATCAAAATTATATCCATATTGCCCTGGCTGGTGTAACTCAGTGGATTGAGTGCGGGCTGCAAACCGGGCATCGCAGGTTCGATTCCCACTCAGGGCACATGCCTAGGTTGCAGGCCATGTCCCCCAGCAACCACCATTGATGTTTCTCTCTTTCTCTCTTTCTCCCTCCCTTCCCTCTCTAAAAATAAATAAATAAAATCTTTAAAAAATTATATCTATATTAAAATTTAATGACTGGACACAGAGAAAATAGGGACACTAGCAATTTGCTGAGCTTCTATTAATCTGATCCTATGCTGCATGTTTTCATAATCTTATATTATTTTTGAGAGAGGCATTATTATGTAATTTTCTGACAGTTGAACGGTTGAAGCTGTTAGAAATGTTCTGAGATTACTGGTAAGTGGTAATCTTAAAACCCAAAATTTGGATTTCTGACCCCAAGTCTTTAATATGTTCTTTGGCACAAGAAAACCATCTTCAGTACTGAGTCCTATTTATTCAAAAGTTTTAAGTTTATCTTTTTCAAGATCAGATGAAGGATGATTTGACATTGTATTGGTAATTTCTAATGAAAAGTAAAACAAACAAATAAAATGGGAAACATAATACACCTATCCCCCTATCAAAGCTGATCTTCTTTTTTCTGGAATTTCCAATTCATTGCTTAAGACTTCTACAGCTACTAACCTCCTTTCAGAAATCAATTAAAACATAGTTATCTATATTACTTTACTTTAGCATATTTTTAAATTTCATCATTAAAAATTTTGTCATTTATTATATTTTTAATTTTGTCAGTAAAAATCTAGCTTCATACTATTTTGTTATAGTTATATCCATGAAGGCAATGGAACAGTGTGTACTTCCATATGCTTTGAACTTACATGCGGCTGTGGTGGTAATGATGAAGGTAATGGTAGTGATGTCATCTTTAGGGACTCAGTTGAAGGGACAGGTAGGAACCAGATAACAATAGTTGGAGTACAGACTTTCTAGGCACTTTCACCACTGTGCTGAAGCCAGTAGAGAAACGAAAGGGTTAGAACATGTGAGAAACTTGGAGAGATCTTCATTTTAGAAAGAGCATTCTCATCATGTGGAGAATAAATTGCTTACCTACTGGAGGTAGGGAAACAAGCTAACAAATTATTACAGTGTCCAAATGAAAAATTAAGAGACCTGAATTAACAGTAGTGGGTATGCAAAGAAGAGGGTAGAATTAATAAATATGAAGAAGATTGATATATAGGACCAGGAATGTTTGAAAATGGGAGAGTGAAGAGCCAAAAGTGGGTTCCAAGTTTGTAGCTTTAAGTGAGCACCTGGGAGGTGATAGTACTTGGGGAAATAAAATATAAGGTGAAAAGAGCTGGGATGACAATAAAATCAACTTTGGACATTGAAGTGGACACTTTCTCAGCTTGCTTTAAATAGAACAAGGAACAGACCTGTGATCTTGGTTCCAATTATGTTTTTTCAGTGAATTTTGTTCTATAGCTGATGACACAAACAACCAGCAGTAGGGTTGATCAGCCTGTCTCTCTCTCTCTTTCTCTCTCTCATCCATTTCCCAGGTGTGGTACTATTACTAGTAGTAGCAACAGTAGCGGTAGCAACAGTAGCAGTAGCAATGGTAATAATAGTAATAGTAATAGAGGGGCAGTCATAGTAGGGCAGAAAATCTCAGGTCAGTTGTCCAGTGCAAAACTATCGCCTGGTGTTTAGTGCTCAGTTATGCTGGCAGAGGAATCATTCTGTGCCCCAGCTTTAGTAACTGCTCCTAGCTGTTGGACCTCAGTTCTGTTGCTCTAGCCCTTTCAAAAATTTTATTGGGTATTTAAATGATCTAAAGTTGGCTTCTGTTTCATGCAAGTGACAAATCTTGCTCAAACTGACAATTAGGTGACTGCAGGATACACAAATAGAAATGTCAACGAGGAAGCATGGACTCATGGACTTTGGTCCTGAAATAATCAAGAGCTGAGAGTAGATTTAGGAGTGAACAGTGTTTGGCTGGCAGTTTTAAACTACTAGAATTAAGGTCCTTGAGCTGGCATGTGGTGATGGATTTCCAAACACAGGTGAAAAGTGTCTTCTGAAAAGTTATGGAAAGCTCATTCTTTAAGACAAGAAAAAATTGTAGAAGCAATGACAAAACCTAAGCACCTTCATTCCTATAGAATTATTAATAAGCATGACATATTTTATTTCCTTGAATGCTTAAAGTTTTGTAATAACTAGGAGCTCTTTCCTATAACCTGGAATTTAAACCCAAAGAATTTTCCTTTAACCCAAGCTTTTAAATATATTCTTTTGACTATCTAGTTTATGAGACGTTTACATTCACATGGGTTTATTCTAATAAAGATCTTTATAATGAAAAGAATACTTGATGTTTTTATAGAACCTAAAGAGCTTTATGGGCAGAGATCTCTGCTTTTCACCTGACCTCACTAGTACAGTAATGTTGGCATGATTAATTAAATAGGAAAAATATCTAGTTTTCAAGCAAATACAAGATCTAAAGGAACTCAGAAGTGTCAAACATTTGTTTTCAACAGAAATTTCTAAAAATAAACTGTGTTTGACAAAAATAGGAAAAATTAACTTAGTCTGATTGAGATAAGTCAAGGTCATTCAGTGATGGATCCCAAAAATCTTTGTTTTAGATTCTTATTTTCTCAACTGCCTCCAAAGTCTACTATGTATCTTTAATAGGAAAAATTTATTTACCTCTATAACTTGGCCACCGACCTGCAGTGACCACGGAATGCTGTAGATGGCTCATCGGCACACAAGAAAAACATACACAGAGACATCCAGGTCCTGTGGGGAAGTAGGAACTGAATCGGCCACTCTTTCTAGTGGGGAGCACTGGGCCACCCTTCCTAGGGGAGAGCACCCTAGGGGAGAGTGTCCCGTTCTCTCACCTGAGCAGGCTTTTATTGGCTTCATTTGCATAAGAATTCAGGTAAAGCTCATTACTCATTGCCAGGAAGAAAGGATCAAACAATAGACAACAAGGAAGTCTAAGGACCTATTTTGAGTCAGGGTCAAAGAGCTGTAAAAGACTTTAAGGAACAAACTTACTTCCTCCTTGGACCCTTCTCATTCAGTTGAGAGCATTATAAACAAAGCAGGTTTCACAGGATTTTACATATTCTTCCTTAGGCCTGATCGCCCGGGGAACCCACCCTTTTCAGCACAGGGCTGCACCACCCTGTCATTGTTTCAGGTTTAGGTGGAGCAAGGGGAACTAAGGCAGCCAAGAGATTAGGAGATTTTCTCGCAGACTGGGAGGACTCAGGCTTTGTCAAAGCCGAGGGGCAAGGGTCCATCACCCCCTTTTGCCATAGCCCCCAAAGTCCTTCCTTGGGGGCCTCCCACGTGATCGTGCCTGTCTTAGGTTGTTCCCCCCTTGGGGAATCTTACCCATCATTGGCTAACCGACCAAGCATTGGGGACCAGGCAAGTTGAAGTAAAAGCAGAAGTGTTGCTCCTGCCAGGGAGATAAGCTTTCGTCTCCTTGCTGGCTTGTGGTCCAAGGTCGTTCCCTCAGCCTTAGCCTAGGTGGGGGTTACAGCTTCTGATACCAGGCAGGGCGGTTCCCAACACCTCTAATCATTACTTTATCGCTATTATAAGGCACTGTTTTTTTTTTTAAATATCTGTTTTCATGTCTTTCCACTATAGATTTAAAATCCCCTAAGGGGCACAAAACATGACTTAAAATTTCTGTAAATCCAGAAGCCAACATAGAATCTGACGTGTATTAGGGTTTCAAGACATATTTACTGAAGGAGATATGGAAGGAATGATTAATTGATCAAGAAATTTTACTCATAAGGGCATTAAACAAGGAAGTGCAGTCTATTAACAAAATTATTCCATGTATAGAACTCATTTTTAATAATACATGCTTATTAAGCACCTAATAAAGTGATTGACATTGTACATACAAAAAAAAAGTGATGAACCTGTTTTTGTAGGCTGCAAATTAGGGAAATTATATGAGAGATTGTCAGAAAAATTCAACCTCTACCATCATGGTACACTTAGAAAACTGCACACATTTCTTTGTATAACAAAACTGTTATATTTAATGCTTGTGTGAATGGAAAAAGAAGAGAGAAAAGAAATATATTCTGACAATATTTCACTAAATAAGTGCTGTTTTAAGCAATTTGAGATCACTTATCATTTGGAAGTATTCCCAGTTATAAGAGTTAAAGGAAATAACATCTATTTTGCATAGTATTCATTTTCTTTGTGAATATGGATTAAAGTAAACAAGCCATGGTTCTACCAATTTCTTTTTGTGAAGTGAGGATTATCTCTTTTGAAACTATGACTGATTTCAAGTGTTACAAAGCTCAATATGAATTAAGGGTTTGTGTAAGGATCTTTTGGAAAAAAAAGTCTATGTATAAGATCTGTTTTAAATTAGCAGATGACACTAGAATGATTAGATGAAAATGCTAATTTTATGATGCCTGTATCCTGCTGTTTAATGGTTGATTCTGACAATATTGTAATTTATTTTGCATCCATTTTGTTACACTTTCTAAAGCCAAGGGCATAATTTATACAATTAAATGAAACCTTGATGTTTTCAATAAAAAAAACCCTTGAAATAATATGGATCAGACCCTGTAAAAAAAAAGCAAGTTGTTCATAATATAGCCACTTCACTCTGAATAGTTAGTATTACAGCTCCAAATTTCAATTAATGGTACCCCTCAAAAGGCTCATGCTTTGATAATTAGCTTGGACCTGTTTCAAATTCATTTAAATGAGAAATCAGCCTTCAAAGATAAAAACATGCTTCAATTTAGAGGTCTTCTCTCAACTTTAAAAATTTTTTCTTTATTTGAAGAATTTCAATTGCTCGGATAAGTTGAATGAGCAGTAAAATGAACACCTGTATGCCCATCACCAACATTGAGCAATTATTGACATCCTGTTTTTCTGCTTCATTTTCCTCTAGTTCTCTTCCCAAATGAATGCTTCAAGCAGCAAGACGTTTCACTCCTAACTACCTCAGCATGGAATCATACAAGACAAAGACATTTCCTCCCCAACAATAATATATTACACTTAATACAATTAGCATTAATTCAAAATCATGAAGCAACATGCAAAATTTCCTCAGTTGTAGCAAAAATATCTGTTTTGGCTTTATTTAACTCCACCGAGGATTTAGTCAAGTTTAACGAATTAAAATTGGTTATGTACTTTTCATCTGTAAAAGCACTAGAGTTTCCTGCTGTTCTGTACATTTGATTGTTTGAAGAGTCCAGCCAGGCCTTTCTCCTTGCAGAACAAACTGTGCTTTGTTTTAATAAGTATGTTTATGACTTGATTTAGGTCAAATGTTTTTGATAAGACCAGTGCATGGGTGGCATTGGGTGCCTCCTACTATATCAGAACTGGAATTGTATGATGTTAGGTCATTCTGCTACAGCAATGCCAAGAGTAACACCTTGATCTCTCCATTGTAAAAACACATTTTCTCCTTCATAGCTGGTAATGTACGCATCTAGGATAATGTACTTAAAATGTCATAATGATGTCTTCTCCCAGGACTGAGGCAAGACCGTCCCAACATTTCTCATTATTATTTTTATCCCCCTACCTCTGTAAACTACATAGTTGAAATAACATGCATTTAACACTCACCAATCTAAAAGCGATATGTACCTTTCCATTTTTCTTTTTTTAATCTAATCCTAGATCTTTCCCTGCTTTACCTTCTCCAGCATTCTTTATCTACCACCAATGGATTTCATGTAATCTTCCTATATCTCCTCTTTTGATTCTAATGTATAAAATAAATGGCAAAACTGCTACTTCCTGGAACATTTTCTCAATCTTTTGAGATTTTGCTTCTTTGTGTGCCTTCAGCCTTGGCTGAAATAAACTCATTAAACCTTGCTTTGGGTTTGGAATTTCTTTCATCAACATTGTCATGACAATTATAGAATAACCAACCTTAAAATATTAAGCTTTTTACTTTAAGTCAATGTCATAAACATCTCAAGTAGTCAGATATCTGTTAAAGAAATAACAGAAACAGTAACCATAATTTAATTTAATATTTTTCTCAAAAACAAATGTTCTAGTTTATCTTAATATGACAAGTCTTACTAGACAAGAAACTCCTCAAGGGCAAAGAAAAAGATCTTTTTCTTTTGTTCAAAATTAGTTCTATCTCTCATCATTATACAAATAGTATTTCTATAAACTGTAGTTTATAATAAAGGTAATGGAGGTTAGGAGAATTTAAGAGATTCCAAGGATGGAACTGGTGTTATCCATGGCTGTTCCCTACCAGACCAGGTAAGTCAAGCTGTAGAAGGAGAAAATGAAGCGAGATAAGGACAAGAGGTAGAGAAATAAAGAAGAATAGATACAATACAAACATCGAATTTGGTGAGCTCCTCCTTGCCTTCTCCACGGTGTGCTTTTGACTCTATATATTTCCTCTCCACACTTCGGCCTAAGCTCGTATGAGTGTGATTTTACTGCCTCGCGACTATAGATCTGCATATAACATACACACAAAATTGTAACTGAAAACTTGTAAAACTGCAAAACTTTTACTGGTTTTGAATTGCAAAACAAGTAACATTCTGTTGGGAGTTCAACCGTTACTTACCTGAATGGCAATCACACTAATAAGGCCTTCACGAGCAAGGCAGTCTGATTAACTGGCAATAATTCAACCACTAATGCAATTCAAGAAACATCTATTGAGCACTGACCGTGTGCAAAACACCGTGTTTGTGTATCACTATTCCTCTGACTCACTCTAAACAGTAGATTACTTAGAACTTAGTCCTTGACTCTCTTTCCCTCTCCATAAAAAGGGTGTTTTAAAATCCTGTGTATAGGCTGATGACTGCCAAAATTAAATCTACTACTTTGAATGCTCATCTAAGATTCTCACAATTAACTGTAACTCGTTCTTTGACTTCTTCTTTTGTAAGACAGTCCAGCATCTCAAACTTTTTAAAAACAGAGTTTGTAAATCCATAGTCTGGAAACTGTTCAGAATTTATTTTCTTCATTCTCTTCTACACGGTGGGATGCAAAAAAAAAAAAAAAAAAAATTGGAATTATCCTCAGGAGGGTACTCCCTTGTAGTACAGGCTTCCCCTTCTAGGTGAGTGTTCCAGGAACCCATCTGTATCACTATACCAGCTGGTGTTGTTGTGAGAGGCTATCTTCAGCCTGGGTGAATTTTTTTTGAAGACTCAATGTGTTTGCCCATTTCATGATGGGTGATTTACGTGCACACCTTCCCACACCATGCTGAGTGTCCAGCATTTTTTGACCAAAAACTTTATGACTCTCACACCCCATGATCCCTGTTCACCTGTTCTCACCTCTGAGAAACTTTCTTTTGTTTCTCTAGATGAAAAAGACCTCAAAGAGAAAAGTTTTGCCAATGTGGAAGAGGTGAAACAAAAATGGCAGAAACACTAGAAGGTATCAAAATTAATGACTTCAAAAACTGTTTTGAGCAATGGAAAAAAATATTGTGATAGATGCATTGCATCAAATAGAGAGTACCCTGAAGGTGACTGAAGTTTAAAATTGTAAGAATAATTATGTTATTTTTTATAAATAAATTCTGTTGTGGGGAGCTTCCCTCTCATACAATATTATGACCACTTCATTCAAGCTCCTATCCTTCCTTGAAAGGATTACCAACAGTTCATAAACAATTTCCTTTCTTCCACTTTTACACTTCTACATGTAATTTGTTGTCTATACTGCAGCCAACGTGATCACTTAAAACACAACTCAGATTGCACATTCTCTTTTATTAAAATCCATCTATAAATTACCTTTAAAACGACCCTGGTTGCAAAGCCATGTGGGACCAGATCTGACCTTCCCCTTTCATTTACAGCACTCACACATTCCGCAGCAAGGCTCCGTGCATACTAACTTTCCCGTTTCTCAAACACTTCAAGCTCATTTCCACTTCACAGTTTTGAACTCACTGTTTGTGGGCCTAGAATCATCTCTCCAGTGATTTTCTCTACTCCCTAGTCTCATGCATTAACAAGTATTTTGGCATAATTTCTATAATTAATTCCAAAGTTTTCACTCTTGTACATCTTCACTAATAGCTTACTTACAAGGCCAGAGCATTGCAATCTCTTCTTTGGACTATCAGTTTTCTATTTTTTCTCAGGTTTATTCCTGACAATCAAAATAAAATTTTCAGCATTTCGACTAATGCTTTTTTTAACAATACAAATTAGATCGTGCCGCCCTTTGCATGAAACCTTCAGCAGATCATGGGCAAACAGACCATAGCCTGTAATGTGGTATGTGATCCAGGCCCTGCCCACTCCTGCCCTGCCACTGCTGCTCTGTAGCAGGCACGCTGGCTTTTTGGCATCTTGAACATGGGTTTACGGACGTGTTTCTGTTTTCTATCTTGGGGCCTTTCTTTGTTGTTCTTACTACCCGGAAATCTATTTACCTCGCAATTTCATATGAATGACTTCTTCTCATTATTTATACATCCTAGGTCACACGTCAGAGTTCCAAAGTGAAGCACCAGCAACACACTCTGTAGTATTTCCCGCTGGCATTGCCTTTTTCATTATGTTACTCTAAGTTTTTACACTCATTTGTTAGAAGTTAAAGGTTTGTTTTTTACTTGTTTAGTGTCAAACTTTGTTAGTAAAAGTTATCTTAGAGACTGAAATCCTGTCTGATATTTTTAGTAGAACCAAGGGTTCCTGCTGGCTAAGAATAAAAGATAATGCTAAAAAGTAGTTTAGAGACAGAATGAAATGAGCTTTAAATGTCAAGGTAAAAGGTATGGACTTCATCCTGTGGATAACAGAAGTCATTGAAATATTTCACAAGTAATATAATTAGTGTTTTATGGAGATTAGTTTGGACTCATAGTTAGTATGGAATTAAAAAGATATAGTAGAGAAATTAGAAGGACATGTCAATATTTCATTGTATATGTGGGTAGTAAATATGAGAGTGAAAAGAGGAAGAAACATAACCAAAAGTGATAATTTGGACCTGCCTAAAGTGTTGAAATGGGGAGTGGGTAGCATAAATCTTAACTTTTTAACCATAAGGGTTTAGAATTTATGTTATCAAACTATGACTTTACCAGATGTACCTCATCCTATTATTGAAAATATAAATAACTGATCTTCTGAAATCTTATATTGATTTGAAGCTGGATTATTTTTAACTATAGTACAAATAGGAGTAAATAACTTTTAACTGAGAAACAAGTGAGATGTTCTATTATTAATTATTGCTAGTTCAGTGACACCAATCGATTGCTGTTTTATTTGTAATAAAATCTCACTACATGGACAGAAGCCTCATATTAAGTAGGAGCAAAAGTAAGTAGGAGATTGTAAAAGCTAAATATGTATTCTCATAACTATCTTGTATTTTCGTTAGGTAATTACATTAACATCATAAACAAAGCTCATTAAAATTCTTTACGATACATGTGTAAGGAGAAATTTTGATACATGTTATTTTAATATAATAAATATATTATTATCTATCTTTTAAGTTCTAGCTTTTATTTTTGTACAAATGTAATAGTTCTAGGTTTCTAATTTTTATAAAGTTAATAAATCTGTGAAACAAACTGTTTTCTTTCCTATGAAATACTTTAGCTAAAATACTTCCTTCAAAACTGACAGAATATTTATTAGATTTCCAGAAAATGCAACAGAACCTTCCTGGAATTCTTCTAATTCTTGCCTGTAAAGAATATGAGTGATATTGAGTGCCATGCTTCCCCAACATCAACTGTCACAAAGAATTGAGAACTAATGTCTTCTTCATGACACATACCTCATTCAAGATTCAAACAGGTTTTTAGTGTAAATTTGCAAGACTCTGTTTAAGAAGTATTATTTTTCTTTTTTAAAAGATTTTATTTATTTATTATTAGACAGAGGAGAAGGGTGGGAGAAAGAGGAGAGAAACATCAATGTATGTTTGTCTCTCGTGCACCCCCTACTGGGGACTTGGCATGCAACCCAGGCACATGCCTTAGACTGGGAATCTAATCAGTGACCCTTTGGTTCACAGGTGGCAGCCCAATCCACTGAGCCACCCAGTCAGGGTAAGAAGCATTAATTTCTTAAGAAAACACAAGCAGTTACAATTCTAAATTAAATGTTATGTGTACAATGTCAAATTATCACTAAAAGCACAGCACATCCAGTACTTCCTAATAATAATTTTTTGTATTTTGTTTGTCTCTTTTAATAAAAATATATTTTAAACATAATATATTTCAAGTTTTGTCTTGAATGTTATATACTGGAATCATATAGCCGGCAAAGAAATACAGTTGTATCTGCTCCCTTCAATTGTTGTATACCTTGAGTATATTGCACTTGCATAATTACAGTGGTTACTATTACCACAGCAATGATAAAATGTGGTGAAAGGATACGTTCTATTATATTATTGTATATATGTACATAATGCATACATGACAAATAAGCACACTATGTAGTTAAAATCTAATTTCAGTTGGTGTGACATACAGACCCTAAATATTCATGAATTAAGCAAACTAAAAGTCTGTTTCTTGATCAGCTGTGCTCTGAGAAGTTGTAAGGAAATTGACACCCATCTTGTTGGCACTGTGTTAGAATCTCGCCCTCGCCACTCTGCTGCAGGAGCGAAGAGGAGGGGAGGTTGCATTGGACCTGTTGCAAGCATATAGGAAATGGTTGCTCTGACCGTAAACATCCCCAGTGTTTACAGGAGAACCTTATTCCCTCACTGAACTGCACTGTTAAACGGTTTGTTCAGTTCAAATAGAAAAGAGAAGGAACCCTGCCTGTTACTGGGCAGGGTTAACACAATAACCAGTGGTTCTAACATTTATGTTTTCCAGACCCCAGTGACTTCGTATAAATACAGCTCACAGAATCCTGTACTATTCTAGTTCCAAGATAACAAAAAGCATAGTGAGAACATTTGAGGTAGAGGAAAAAATGTTTCAGTTAGGTAACTTCATTAAAAAAGGGTACTTTGCCCTGAAGCTGCAATGAATTATGGTGCTTGATGATAGTTCATGAATTCATCTACTCACATAGTTTAGGTCAGGTGCATATTTCAGCACCTGCTACATATTTTATTCTGCCTATTTGTAAAAGTAAGAAAATGCAAAACAAACCATTTGAAAGGTTTTCAGTCTCTTGCAAAAGTAAACTTAACATTCTTTAGAAGGAGATATACCTTGGAATGCTTTGAGGAATCGCTCAGAACCCTGGCATGATCTGATTTACAACTTAATAACTTCAGCTTCTGGAAATAAAATGGAGTTCTTATTTCAAGGCTGAAATACTACCATTTTCTCTGAATACAAGCAATAATTTAAATTCATGATTTTTGGATTATTCATGCAACCCAATTTAATATAAACAGTGTTCTCATGTTCAGTGTTTATGAATGATGTGTCTTAAGGGTATACTGAACTTTATAACAAACAGATGCTAAAAGTAACTACCTAGCATGCTACCTTTATGAATAAGAGCCTGAAATATATCACATGTTTTTGGCAACTTAAGTAAAAAAGAAAAAGCAACTTTTTAAATTAAAAAAGACTTACTTTAGGAAAATGAATACTTTAAAAGCAAATATATAAAAAGTTATCACTTAAAAAAGGAAATTTCCCTTTATATTAGGAGTCAGATTTTGGAAGTCGAGGTATATGGAAGTGATTTCTTCTATTTACTCACTGACATGTTTATTTATGACATAGAAACAATGTTTTAGAAAATATTGTTAACTGAAGACCAACTAGAAAAAATAAAGCTTTTATAGACACATAACACACTCAGCAGAAAAATCAGAAATGTTGGGAATGCAACACAAATGTTAACTATTATTTTAGGTCTAATACTAAGACAGCTTTATAAACAGTGGGCATGACTAGAGACACTAAACTTCTATGGTATAAATCATAAAACTTCACTACAAAGTTATTTTTCAGAATACTTAAGTGGTGGCAGGGTGTGCAGATGCCTGTATGCAGATGTCTTTAGTGTTTGGACACTCATCGCTGGGTCACCTTTTTGTCATAACTTAGTTCTGAAAGCCTGGACAACTTCTAGGCCACACGATTTTTAACTACAACCTCTGCTCCCTGCAGATTTCATTTATGGCACCATTTCTGTGGTCTGATCTCTACTTCTCTTTACTTTTCTCCTTCTTTTGTCTCGTTTTTGCCAATCAAAATTCATCTTTCTACCAGTTCACCATCATTAAGCATTACCGTAATAATCACATACAAGTATTAGTACTTACTTTTGAGGTTTAAGAGGATGGCTTATGGAATTAGACATGCCTGGGTCTTCCCAAACATTTATTCATTTATTTAACAAATAATTGGGCCCCTACTGTGCACAGAGGAACATGCTCAATGCTGCGGAAACAGTGGCCAGTAAGATGGAAATGTTTGCTCTCTAAAGGAATCATGGTGGTGGTAATGCTGATATTTAACAATTAGTTACCTAAATTGTTTTTATGTGAAGTCAAGCTAAATGTGATGCAGTGGAAGTAGAGAGTGCTATCCCTGATTATTTCAGTAGACAAATCTGATATAATCTGCAAAGAGAGAGGGAGTGTCTAGGGAGTAAGAATTAAAGAGCAAGAGGGATTAGCCAGGGGAAGAATGGGAGACAGCATGGCAGGAAAGGAAAACAGGAAGGAAGGTAGCCTGCAGGTAACTGAAAAGTGAGTAGGACTCTAAGGCTGATGAGTGGAGAGTGAGGAGCAGGTGATGAGGTGAGCTGGGAAAACGGGCAGAAGAGATCATTCAGGGCTTTGCAAGCTAGGTTATCATTTTGGATTTTTCCTTAAGAACAAAGAAATGTCAAAGAATTGTAAGTTCAAGTGATGCTTCCCCTTTAACACCATAACATTGTAGAGATTGCTTTATTTTCCTAAGCCTCAGTTTATAATTCTACAATGGGGATAATAATAGGTATCACAGAATCGTGCTCGAAATTAAATGTGACCATGTATGAAAAGAGTTCATCTTAATGTTTAATGTATTAAATACTTGATGAATTATGGTTACTATCATGTATTATTTTACTATGGTTTTTACATACATATTTTAAACCACAGCACTATTCTAAAAGTAAGGACTGTACTTTTTTCTTTATAGAGAAAGTTACCAAAGCTCAAGTAGGTTGTTATCTTACTCAAGGTCATGGTCAAAATGTAAGTACAGAGTCCGTGTACAGACACTGACCTGTCAAGGTGTTCTGCTCTGCTCCTTGTAAAGACAGACTCCTTTCTCTGTTCAGAATACAGATCATATGTCATTTCATCCAGGAAGATTTTCTGACTTCTAGATAAAAGAAAAGTCCTTTTATTCTATAGTAACCCTTTTAAATCATTAGGTTCTATTTGTTTGCTTGTCTGTCTTAATTTGGCTGGGAGGAGTTTTTTGTAACCCACAGTCTAACTATCTATGTGGCCTGAGTATCATTCACAATGCTTGACTGGTAATAGTTTCTTAATAAATGTTGACTTGAATTGAAAATAGCCATGACATTTACATCTATAACATCTTATGTCTTCTTAAAAACATTATGCATCTTCATCTTCACAGTAACCAGCAATTCCCTTTCCATGTTTAGGTAACAGTCCTTTTATGTCTTTATTAAGTACTTAAGGGTCTTGGTTTATCCATACGTATCTGTATCTGTGAACTTGAACTCCCCAAATTTTTCTTTTCAATATCCCTTCACTCTATCTTTCTGCCTAGTTGAAATTAATAAATCATTTGTTATCAGTCTTTTTAAGAAACAATAACTAAAGCATAGAATTTGTAGTTTCATTATGTTGTACCTTAAATATCTGGTCTATCCATCAAAATAACTTGAACTCCCTGTTGTGAATTCACTTCATAGCATACCCTGGAGATGGTACAATACTCATTTTTGTGGAAATGCTGATTTATTAAGTTTATTGTATATAGATTGTTTGAAGAACATTACAGATCAAAAACTTCATAGTGCTAGTATTTCTATAGAATAGCTTATTTTCTCATGTGGCAGTAGGAAAATATTCATGGTATATTAAACTATTTTGAGTTTAGGCCAATTTAGTTTCCAAAAAGTGTAGGTTTCAGATGTTAGATTCTACTTTTTCTACCTTTCCTTTACAAACAAATCAATATTAAGATAATCAAATTTTGATAAGAGAGATTTTCCACATCTTTTCTCAGTCTTCAATTCAATATAATCGTGATACATATTAGAATGAAAAGAAATGACCCTCCACTTATTTAACACTTCTATTTCATATGTGGCCCAGTGTTACCTGTGTGAAACATGGGAGGTAGTTTGAAAATAATTTGAATAAAAGTTTTTTCAATAATACCACTTGAGTTTATTTTAATTAAAACACATTGACTCAAATGTAGAGATATATAATCAATAGACAAGCCATCACACATAGCTATATAAACATAGGACAGTTTGACACACTCATGTATATGGGAATATGCATAATTATACATATTAAACAAGCAGGGGTATATCAGTTTCAATAATAATTAGTCTTCATACTCTTAGATATACTTCAGACAGGTCAACTGATATAATTATCCTTCATCTTATCCTGGCTTCTTGACATCTTCACATTATTGTAGAGTCCATCACGCTTTACCTTTGACAACTCTGTTTTTCTCTGACTTTTCTCTTCAGAAATATATATATGCTTTAACCATAGTCTCACATGCCAGCATCATATAGTAGGAAATACAGTTTATTAAATATACCCTTATAGTGCTACAAGGTACAACTCCTTCTAATATCCAACAGTGAAAGATGCATATACAAATGCTTGGAGTAAAAAAGACTAATTAAAATGCAATATACAAGCAAAATCCAATTCAAACTGTGTTCATAAAGCCTTTTACAGTACAAATTCTAAGTAAATCAAGGTGGTCCCAGGAAATATGTTCATTGCCTCTAATGGCTCAGAGTGAAAAGACTAAGTGTTTGGCTAAAGAAAGCCTGGTATTTTTAGACAAAGCCTGGTCTTGAAAATAATTGTAGGTGTTGCTACTGGCACATTAGCAACATTTAGTTAATTAGAATATAATGGACCAAACACCAATTAAGTGAGAGGATTATACTACTGAAGTGCGGCCAGCCTGAATTAAGAGAAGGAGGTTCTTCAAAATGTGCAATGACCTTAGGTTTCCTGAATTTCTGCTGGGAACAAGCATTGCTTTTTGGAAGTGGCTTAGGACATAAAAGAAAATAAAGGGATGCTCAGAGGGTGAAATGAGAAGAACAAGTGTTACAGAACAGGGCCAAGGGTGGGTGTATGATAAAACTGTTACAGAACAGGGTTGGGGGTGTGTGAACTATATACTATTACCAAAAGGACCCCCCTCTAGGTTTGCTATGCCCACCGCCAGAGGAAAGACATCTCTCAATGCCAGAGATTTGTGAAAAGGAAAGGAAATATTCATTTAAAGCTATACAGACTTAAAGTAATGACTTAATGTCTTCATTAAAATATTAAAGTCCTTTAGGATAACCACAGACGCACACAGTCCTTCCTTCTCCCTCTGCCCTAATATGGGGTACCGTAACTCAGGAAAAGAAGTAGAAGTCCATGATTCAGGCTCCCAGCACCATCAGCTGTGTTGCTGCCAGGATCTCCAGTTAATCCAAAGCCATGTGACACCTTCTCATGATCCACCAGCAAGAGTCCTTTCAGACCTTTTCTTCCAGCCCAAATCTCTCCTGCTTCCTAAGCCACATAACAAAAGCGAGCACCCCAAAGCCACGTGGTCCTCACTCTTGCCAAAGCTGCAGGGGTCCCCACTCTGTCAAAGTCGTGTGGTTCTCCCCCGCATGGATGCCGAGACTGGGTTTAAATCCCCATGACAACCTTTCTCTGCACCCCCATTTCTGACTCCTCCTACAATCAGTTACACCTGCCAGCATTCCTGTATTCTTCCAGCTTTACTTGGGCTGCCATCATAAGTTCTGGCAGGTGTGGCCCCATGTCATGGAGCCAATCTTCTCCAAGCTCTCACGCAGGTGCCATAACCAGGGGGAGTTGCCTCCCAGTTACATCTTGGGTGGAAGTCACTTCCATCCCCCTAGCTCAAAGCATGGACGCAGCTATTCAACATATCTATGAAACCAGTTAAAGGTTATAGATGTGTTAAATGACCACGCCAGAGGTTAGCTGCAAGGCTGTTGCTGTACAAAATAGCTCTGCATGTTTCTGCTCCATGTGTCCCTTCCCCTAACCCACACCTGTGGAGGGGAGGGGTGAGGACATTCTATATATCTTTCTAATACTTCATGGACACCTTGAGTTCTGGACCCCATTCCAAATCCCTATTTGGGGCCCCCCTCTTGGCTGCACCCTGTTACAAACATAGACACGGTCTCTTGTGCTTTATTCTCATTTTATTTTTTGAAATTTATAGGAGAGTATTGTTATCATCGGCATTTAGCTAATTATCACTAAGGAAAAGGAAGCCAGTGGAGTTAAACACTGAGCTTAATGAACTGAGGGGCATGAGCCTGTTTGCTTTATCAGAAAGCGACAGTTTTACACTCCAGAGGATTACAATGTTTCTCTGGCAAGGGAATGGACACTTCTTCCCAGAATATTTTCTCCCTCAAAATCAAATTGTTGGAGGCATGAGAGGGAGTGCTTGACCAGAGACCTGTCAGAGTAACTAGGGCGTGGACAAATCAAAAGCCTGTAAAAACTTGTGATGTTCATTAATTCTTTTGGAAAAGCTTCTGGTCTTTTCCAAGCCTAAATTAATGTAATCCAAGTGGAACAAAGCAGTGTTCTCTCTCTCTCTGTCTTTCTTGTGACCTGCACTTGTTCCATGCAATTACATGTCCTCTCTCCTTAGACATGTGTCCTTAGCAGCCATGAGGACTTGTGGACTCCACAAGCAGACTCCAGCTGGGAGCTTGAATACCTCAGCACCGCAAAGGATTGCAGCTGGGATGCAAGTTAAACTAGTTGGTTGTTGAGAAAGACTGGACTGGACTAGCTTTGGCATGGCACAAGATCTCTGGACGTTGATTGTATTTCTGGCCCTGATTTTTCCATGGCAGTGTGGAGGGAGATGGGACATTAGGAAGTCAGGAGGGAAAACCTTTAATTTCACAACATCAGTAAAATCTACCATGGAACCCCATCCTCCCATGTGGGTCTTGGGAAATTCCTTTCCTTGTGACACAAAATGAACTCCACTTCCATTGATCGCAGTATCATTCTAGGTTAAATCAGGAAATCATATGACACTCTATGTATTCTAAGAGATACTGATTTTAATAGAGATGTTAGGGGTTTATCATTCTTTGAAATGGACTGAGGAATAAAGTTTAGAAAAAATGCTGCTAGGTGCTACACTGATTACATTGCAGTCAATAATCTCATCCTCCAAACGTTTAATTTGCCGAAGCTCATTTAGATGGTATCAACTCGAACAATATCAGGAAACCTGCTGATCCCACGTGCCCATAGCACTGCACTGCAATGGATGATGGACAGGAACGCATTTTGGAAATCGTTGCAAACCTCATGTTTGCTGCTTGCCCACATGCCTCCTTGAAACCACCGTCATAAAATAAGGGCTTCTCTTTTTCTTCTGACTTTCAAATGCCGATGACAGCCTCTTGTCTTCAGATCCTGACATAGGACCACTGTGCAGGGTTTCTCACATGCTTCAGGGGAGAATATAAGTAGTGAATAGGGCATGGAGTTAACAATAAATCCCTCTGATAAACAGTAAAAAGATGGAATCTAATGTGTTGGGAAGACATATATGATTACTTGAGAATATTTAACTAGTTTCAAATTCTTAGTTGTTAACACTTATGAATGACAGACCTGGAACAAGTTATCTATTTACTGTAATTGAAAACCACCTATTAAATCACTCTTGAGATTTAATAACATTTGGAAGTTATTTTGACATAAAACCGTTTTGCAATTTGTAATCAAGGACAGTCAACAGAAGTCTAAGAAGCTAGAAAAATATATTGTATGTAAATGTAACAGATAAGGCCCTAATTTTAGGTCAAAAATTTGAGAGTGAAACCTCATTGTTTGCCAAAACTGTGGTTGATTCATTTATTTATACTGCTATGTAAAAATATCTAGCGGATTTTTAAAAGACTAACTTGGAAAATCACTCAGTGTTAATTTCAACTGTTATGGATTCTTGAATTCCCATCTTCACTTTCAAAACAGTAAAAAACAAAAACCTTTAGTTTTTGCTTTAGAAAACTGAAGAATATTTATAGTATTTGAACCAAAGATTTGTTTTTATAGAGTAAGGTCACCATCTTGTGGTGTTTTCAGATATTGCTGCTAAAGGTATTTAAGGGTGTTTTTATACTTATTGATGACATGAAAGTACCACTGCCCTTGTCACACTTGTTTCAATCAGGGTGAAATGCATTCAGCCAGCAAACAAGCACTTCTGTTTCAATCTTTGTGTAAGTAATCGCTTCAAAACACATTTTAGAATGATTTTATTTTAAAAGATACTTATTACGCAGATGGCTTTCAGTAAGTTTCATCCTACCTAAAACTTATTTATTTGCGATTATTGTCTGCTTCTTCCTTATAAGGAGCCCTGTAGGAGTAGAGACATGGTTTTCTTCACAGGTAAATCTCCAGAGCCTATGACACCGCTGAGCACAGAGTCAGCCCCGCAAACATCTAAGGAACCAACCAATGCAGGTGCTGTGAGTAGATGCTTTCTACCTTTGTTAAATATCTGAAGACAAATCAGTTCCAGAATTTCCCTGTTTTCGTAGCAAACCATACAATTCAGAACTTGTTTTTGTTTCAAACAACCAAATTAGTGTGTCCTATTTTAGTGTTTTAGAGATTTTAGTGTTTCGTTTCCTATAACAAGGATTTTGGAATGTCACCTCGTTTGGATAACATACCGATAACTTGATTTTGTTTGAATTAATTGCATTTAGAAAATATCTTGGTTCGTAAGCAAATAAACCTGGCTCACTATGGGTGATACACAATAGTACACAGAGTGGACATAGCCTTTGGAGGCAGTCAGACCAACCTGGAATTTTTGTGTTGCTAGCAGGGTGAATTTGGGAGGAACTAAACTTTCTGAGCCTCAACTTTTCTCTTCTGATATTGGAGATAATAATAACCTCTTTCATAGCAAATGTGTAAACTAGAAATATTAGCTTTTGTTAATTAGAATATTTGATTATTCAAAACCAACAGGTTGCTTCCCCCAATTGAATCAGGTCCCAAACATTTACGGGGGATATATTTGGTCAGGTATCACACTAGTCTTAGCTGGAGAAGGTGGGAATATGTTTGACATAGTCTTCCTTCTAAGATGCCTGTAATTGCTTGAATCAAAATAGTTAAGAACAGAAAGTTAATATTGTTTGTTCTAGTTTGAAACTCCAGTTAATTCCAAGCTCTGACATTTATTAAAATAACCTTTAACTAAAGATTTTTGGAACTTAATAATGTAAATACTTAATATTTTAGAAACATAGAGTATTATTTTTAATAAACTGCAATATATTTTCAAACTTACAAATTTTTTTTCAAAAAGTTATGATTATGCTGAGTGAGCAGAGCTCATAACATAATAGCATTCCCCCCTTTTCTTCCCCTGCCATCATCCCTTTAAAATGCATTCAGTTGGGGTAACTATTTCTTAGCTTTGTATGAAAACTTTGTTGCATTTTCTTTTTTTGTGTTTTCTTATAGGTAAGTTTCAAGACATTTTAATTTGCAAATGCTGTCATAATTTAGTAATTGGAATGTCAAAAATAAAAACATCAAACCTGATTTGTTTTGTCCTACTTCTCTGAGATGTTTTAAGTTCTCCACAGCTAGCTCCAATATTGCCTTTTATCATCCTATTCGGGGCAGAGGGAGGGCGGAAGGTAAGGAGAGTGGGTCATAATACCTATCTGTGGGCCCTTTCCTAGTTTCCCACCTTGGCAGCTGGCTAAAGCTAACTCTCTCCAGGGCTCAACAGGGGATTTTTGCTGAGTCCTTCTTCCCTGAACTTCCCTGATACGGATGACTGCCTGTGATTCTCAGGATACCAGGAATCATACCTCCAGCTTCTTTCTGGATCTGGTTTGGTGAGACTCTCATTCCTGGGAAATATTTGTGCAATTTGTGTCTGAAAACAGAGTGAAACCCTATCTCAATGACACTCCTTGGATCTTCACAGTCTTAATGCTTAGATCCAAAGCAGTTCATCAGCAAGTTTCTTGGTCTCTAGATTTTCTAGGTATGAGTCATACCCCAATTCAAAGGCCACTTTTGTTTTCTGAAACATTAGTCACACTCAGTCTGCAAATCTTGGGCAACTCATTTCCAGCTGATATGTACCATAGAGGGCTTCCTCTGTTGCAGGGGTGTCAAACTCATTTTCACCGGGGGCCACATCAGCCTTGAGGTTGCCTTCAAAGGGCCGAAAGTAACTTCAACTCCTTAACAGTTAAAGAGTAGTTACACTTACACAGTCCTAAAATTATGTCGGCCCTTTTGAGGCTACCACAAGGCTGATGTGGCCCCCAGTGAAAATGAGTTTGACACGCCTGCTCTATAGGCTTGAAGTGAAACGAGGACCCCATGCATCCCCTTCACAAGCGAGCTCAGGGTGAGGCAAATGCCCTAATCAAAGAAAATTTCTTTGAGAAGATTCCTCTTGATTATTTTACATTCTCAAGTACATAAGGGGTTGAAGAATCCTAGAAGCAATTCTCCTAATTATCTTTTGGAAGATTCTATTTCGGTGTGGTAATTTGCATTGGTATTTCATATCTATCACAACTTTTGTTTCAGTGTAAAATTATATGTTAACACTCAGTTGTGTATCTTCTGATTAAAAATAGCAAACTATGCTGTGGGAAAACTTAGCTAATACCCCATAAGCAAAGAGCTGCTTCAATATTATATCTTTTACAAGATCTGGGCAACATTAAAGGGATTTAATTAATTTTTAGCATTATACTTTAGTAATACTTATTTCTCAATGATTTTAAGATAAATTATTTCACCCACAATATTACATGAGGGGAACCCCCTGAAAAAGCCATGGAATTATTTTCTGGAGGGTGAGCCCCTTGTAGTATAAACTTCCCACCACCCACTCACCCGCTAGGTGAGTCTTCTAGGAAGCCATTGGTATCAGTGCACCAGCTGGTGTTATTGTGAGAGGCTGCATTTGGCTTCAGTGAATTTTTGTGAAGACTGTCAATGCTTTTGTCCATTTCATGATGGGTGATTTATGAGCGCACCTGCCCACATCACACTGAGTGTTTAGCAGTTTTTGACCAAAAAGTGGCATGACCCTCGTTCCCGACCCTCATGCCTGACTCTCCCTATTCACTGGATCTTACCCTGAGTGACTTTTTGTTGTTGTTCCTCCAGATAAAAAAATTCCTCAGAGGAAAATATTATATGGATGTGGAAGAAGTGAAACCAAAAAATGGCAGAATCACTAAAAGCCAAGTTCAAAACTGTTTTGAGGAGTGGAGACAACATCTCAATAGGTATATCACATCCAATGGAGAATACTTTGAAGGTGACCGAAGTTTAAACATGTAAGAATAAATACACAATTTTAAATAAATTAGTTCCATTTTTAGAATTTAGATAGATATCTTACATGTAAAAAATTGTTTGTGTCAATTTGCAAGAAAATATCATTTATAGGTGATTATCAAAGGCCACACAGAGAAAACATGCTTGATGTTAACAAGAGACTATCAACTGCATAAATGGACATTTAATGATGTGTGAATCAGGAGGCAGAAATGAGAAAATTCTATGTGAAATGTAATGATACAAATTAAATTACAGAATAAAAATAAAAGAGCTTAATCAGGAACATTTATAAGTACAATGAGTCATTAAACTGCCTAGTGTTTGGAAGGACCAAGGCTGCATAGACATCTTTTGTCCTTTTATAGAATTCTCTAGAGACAGATCTTATTGAGGAGATTTTAGAAGAAAAAAAAAATCAATAGACTTTTAAAATTCTGAGGTGATTATCTGGCTGAATTAATTTGGTTGTCTTTTTAAGAATTTAAGGCAAAAGATAAGGCAACTTAATTAAGTGATCACAAATGTTTAAAATAATATATATCAACACACTGAAACCATCTTTATTGTCATCATAGGCTGACTCATTCTCTCCTTTTTTTGTGATTTTTTTCATATTGATCCAAATGTAATTTAAAGCAGCTAGATGACAAGACCAAATTTGCAATATGTATTTTTCTGACAACCTGACCCAAAAGTGAGGTTAAAAGGGAGTTGGGTGATAGGAAATTCTGGACTGGAGTCAATCATGTTAGGCAAAGTGTACGTATTTCAGCAAAACCAAATCAGCCATCTTGTATTCCCTGTTAGTTTAAAAGGCCCTAACGTTTCTACATGCTGTTTGTGTATAGCTTTACTATGATAATTGAAATGCAAAATCAAAGTAAAACAATGAGGGTACTTAGTGTTAATACAAGTGAGTTTTAATTAGGCAGAGGGCAGCTCTCTATGTGATCATTTATATTTGAGACAAAGTTTGACATTTCTTAGTAGAGGAAAATCCTAGACTTTTTAACAAGGAAACATTGAATTGTTCTCTCAAAACTATTCCTAAGGGTAAACTACCTTTTCAAGGAATGAAATTATAATCTGCTAATAAGAGTGAAGACTTCAGCTAATAAAGTTATGATTGTTAAATATTAAACTTTAAAACTGCAGTGCTGGATAGTTATAACAGAAACCTGTACAGTTACTTGTTTCCGGATAGCCAGGCAGTCTACACTGGACTTTAAAAAGTAGAGGACAGAGTTATGGTCCCTGTGTTCTTGGTAGCTTAGAAAACCGAGGTTGGAAGGTCTGAACGAGATGGTGCTGCAGGTCTGTGAGCTGCAGCTACAATATACTTTTCCAATAGGACGATAACAGAGGGACTCCTCATGGCATGCAGATGAGGGCACTAGCTGTAGTCGTCAGTTTACTTCGCCTTCTGTAAATTTAAAATTCTGTACTTAGTAAGTTTAAAATGTGTGATAATACTTTCCTATGATCCTACTCACTCTATAATCTTTATCTTAGAAACTCAGCAAACTCAGTCTCACTTTCTGGAATCCTTGCTTTTTCTTTCTGTTTCAGAAAAAATTATAATTTTTGGATAGGTAGCTATGACTATTGTAGGTACTTTCCAAAATTCCACGTCCCACTTTCATCACTTGACAGCTACCAATGGTGCTCTGCTTCAGGCTGAGGATATTTCCCCTGGTAAAAAACCTTAAAAATGACCGCTTGACAATCTTCCACAAGGTCCACACGAAGTCCGAAGGAAACGAAATGTGTGGTGAGCTGTTGGTGGTAGGCAGTGTGTGTGGCTTCCACTAGGGCTAAATCCAATCCCTTTGAGGAAAGCCATGCCTTTCCTCTCCCATCTTCAGGCATAGGTTAAACAAAAGTACTTAGTATTTTCCTCAAATGTCAAGCTTTTGGTCCTTTGCCTCGGATTTTGCTCTTCAATCTCTAAATCTCCTGGCAACTGTGATTTTCCACCTGGTGTCTTCCTACACAGCAAGACCACTTTCAGGTTGGGCCCTATGTCACTATAATGCAGCAAACTGGCAAGTGGCCTCAGGGGCAAATCTGGGTCAACGTGGAGCCCTCCCTGTGGATTTCCCTTGCATGAAGGGTCACTGTCCCTCAATTTCCTGACTGTGTTGTTGCCTTCCGGGGCCATCAAATGGTTTCCATTCCACCTCTGCTTTTCTAATTCTTATTAAGTTGAGGGTTGGGTTAGTTAAATTTAAGTGCCTCCATCGTAGGCAGAAGTGCAAATCTCATTTTTCTGTCCTGTCCTGTGTGCTTCGGTATGGTCTAGGCAGCAACTCAGGGCCCACTTGTTTGACAACTGTGTTCAGGGCTTAAGGTGGTACAAGAACTTGCTTACCTCTGGGATCCCTTCCTTCTTCTGTTTGAAGTTATTGCTTTTATTCAATTAACAACATGTTTCAATAATTAATTATTTTTAGCATATTTAATTTGGTGTTGTAGTTGTGTCAGTGAAGTAAGCTGGGTAATTCTAAATCTGTTAGGTAATTGGAAAATGAAACGCTAACTTCATTTTCCGCAACTAAGCTGGAATTGTGAAGCTAAAAAATAAGTGTAAGCAATGATTCCCATGTTTGAAATGGACTCATACCTCTCCCAATCATTCTAAGTTCCAAACTCCTCGAGGGCGGACACTGCGACGGCGCACACTGTGACTGCGCACACTGTGTGCTGAAATGGGTCACGTTCCCAGGCTTTCCAGTCCTGCTGCCCACACCTTCTTTTGTTTTCTTCCTTTTCTACAACACAAAACGTATTGTGCTCAGACATTCCAAGCTGCTTCATGGCCCAATGTCTTTACTTTTGTTCCTCATTTTTCAGGAGAACTTCGCAATTTACTCACTACCTTTCAGATAAATAAAGGCACTCATTTCAAGTACAAATTCCAGGAAGCTTTTTGTGACAACGCTGGAACACACGCACGTGCACTGTCTCTGTCACTGCGTTCACTGCCATTCCAGGGCCTGTGCCATCGCACTCCCAGTCTTTCCTGGTTTGCTTCCCCAACTGCTTCTTATGCATCTTCAGATTTTAGGATGGTGTTTTCACATCTGGCCTGCTATATGCTACAGCTGCATTACATACAAACCAAAGTATTATTTGACTTCAATAACTACCACTGGAGAAGTATCGCCTGACAATCATTCAATCATTAGGTCCTATGGTTTTTCTTTTTTAACTTTCTTGCTTATGATATCAGAATAAATCACTTATACCATTGTACATTAAACTATTCAAATAATTTTTATTAAGCAGAAATTGAAAAAATGGCATATTACAATCATCATAAATTCTTTATAATATAAATGCCGGACTATTCCAGAGGGCAATTAAACACTCAGCTACCAGATTTAAAATATTTTGCAAAATATTCACCAAATGTGAGTATTATTGAAAAAGAAATGTGACCTGTACAAGATAATACAAATGATAACAATCATTAACTCCTCTGTTCTAGAGGAGACTGGAAAAGGTGAGGTTATCCACATAGATGAACAGTGTGCTTTGTGATCATGCCGAACACACTTCAACTTCGGTCAGCCCACGATTCCTGGTTTTATCATTGTAACGAGATGCCTACGGGAAGTTACTATCATGGTGGCAGATTTTAAGCCATGTTAGTAATTTGACTTTGTATTTGACACAGAAAAGGCTTTCAGAACATGGTTTAATCTTGATATGTATTTGTATAAATTCTTTTCTAAATAGTTATTCTCATATATGTCCTCCATACTTTTTGCTTATCATGTATCTCTCATAAGCAATTCTTAAAATAGGACAAATGTCATAGAGTGTGGTTGATTGAATTCTTTCAATCATGACTGCATTTTGCATATGCATTCAGTGTTACTAAACTTTGCACCAGTATCTATAATTTAGAGTGCACAAATGTAATACATATATTCTCTGTTCTTTCATGGTGATTACACCCTATTGAACTTTTTAAATCTGATACTTCTACTTGATTAGTCCTATGACAGTTTGTTTTTCTTATCTAATTTCTAATTGTGCTTTTCCCTCATCAATATTCTTGATCCATCTTTGTCATTATAGTTCCATTTTAGTCTCTTAGACTATTTGATTGCTTCCAATACTCATTAGTACCCAATTTATTTTATTGTTATATGTAGTTCATTCATTTTTACTCATCTAAAAATTTTACAACTTATATTAAGTGATTTTATTCTAAAAACATGAAAGTAGTAACCATCTTTTCATGAACTATAAGTGAACATTATGCTTGCATTAATAAGATTAAATAAACATACAATACATGCTTATTTAAACTTGGATTAAAGATATTAGTGTTTATATACTAAAATTTAAAAAGTTCTACATATTTTTGTCTTAGCAGTGTCAGGTTATTAATTATTAAATACTTAGGAATAAACACTTTTTAGTGGTTTCATTTTTTTAACTGCAAAATGCCTTTTCCTATGAGTTCCAAAACAACTTATGCTTTTGCATAGTATTTTATTAGACTAAGATGACACAATGTGATGGATGTAGTAAACATAATTATTTTTCACCTAAACCTCAATTTATAAAATAAAAAATCATGGTAATCAGGTCAAACTTTTAGCAGAGCCAATACTCAATTTTCTTGCTTCTCTGACTATGTAGTTTTCCCCCAAATACATCCACATTAGACTGAAAATTGTTTCACTTATATATGAAATTATGCAAACTTGACAGATATATGCAAAAAGTTGAAACTAGTAACTTTCTTACAGCATATACACAATAAACTCCAAGTGTATTAAAACTTACATGTAAGACATGTATGAATGACCCACGGACATGGACAATGGTGTGGGGAATGACTGTGGGAACAGGGAGTGGCTGGGCAGAGAAAGGCAGAGGGGGAAAATTGGGACATCTGTAACAGAATAACAATAAAAAATAAATTTACAAAATATAAAAATATAAAATAAAATCCTTAGAAGAAAACATAGGCAATAAACTGTGACATTGGCCTTAGGAATATTTTTTGCATATGTATACTTGGGCAAAGGCAACAACCAGAAATATAAACAAGTCGGCCTAAGGTATATTAAATTAAAAATGTTTTGCACACTGAAGAAAACCATCAGCAAAACAAAAATACAACATGTTGAATGAGAGAAGATATTTGCAAATTATGTATCTGATAAGGGGTTAATATGCAAAATGTGTAAAAAATTCATAAAGCTCAACATCAACAACAATAACAACAAACAATTAATAGGAACAGAAGATCTTAAAACATATTTCTCCAAAGAAGACATACAGATGGGCCAACAGACACATGAAATGATGCTCAGCATCAGTAATCATTAGGGCAATGCCAAGCAGAACCTCAATGAGATACCACCTCACAGCTACCAAAATCACTGTTATCTATAAGACAATAAAGTGCTAGTGAGGATATGGAGAAAAAACACTCATGTAGTGTAGGTGGGATTGTACACTGGCTCAGCCACTACGGAAAATGACATGGAGATTCTTCAAAAAAATTAAAAATAGAGTTGCCATAAAACCCAGCAATGCCACTTTTGGGTATTTTTCCTGAGGAAAACAAAAACACTAATCTGAAAAGAAATGAACCCCTATGTCCACTGCAGTATTATTTAAAACAGCCAAGATATTGAGGCAACCTAGATGTCCAACAATAGATTAATAAATGGAGATATGAGATATACTTATATATCTGGAAAAAGTCCAGGCATTGTTAATATAATGAGAACAGTTTGCATGACATCCATGTGACCTGGCAGCCTAGGAGAGTGGACTGAGATGCACACATGTGAACAATGACAACTCCACTGTACTAATCAGTGGGGGCAGTAGATACCAGTTGAGAGAGCATGTGTACTGTATGGTCATTGCTTTCAAAATAACTGGATGAGTAGAGCCATGGACCTGCATCAAGTTATGCAAAAAGTTTGAACATTTCATTGCAGAAGCTATTTGGATGATTCATAATATTGCAGCTATGGGCAGCTGGTGATTGGCAGCTTCATCACAATGACATGCCAGCACATGCATTATGCCTCATGTAGAGTTTTTTGATGAAGCATCAAATGACCCAGGTAATTGGGTCAGCCCCACCACAGCTCATATTTGGTGCCCCAAGACTGCTATCTTTTCCCAAAACTAAAATCACTTTTGAAAGGGAAGAGATTTCAGAATATTAATGAGATTCAGGAAAATACCATGGGGCAGCTGATGGTATTTGGGAGAACTGTGTGAGGTCCCAAGGTGCCTAATTTGAAGGGAACTGAGGTGTCATTTTCTTATATATGATGTTTCTTGTATCTGGTACTTTTTTTCAATAAATGTCTCTATTTTTCATATTGCATGGCTATATACTTTCTGGACAGGTCACACACATATACTCATATGAGTATGTATATGTATACATATACACACATACTTGTTGCCTTTGCGTAAGTGTATATATATGTGTGTATATGTGTATATGTATACATGCTGGATTATTAGCCATAAAAATAAAATCTTGCCATTTGTGACAACATGGATGGTCTTAGAGGATATTTTGAGTGAAATGTCAGATAGAAAAAGATAAACATCATATCATTTGACTTACACGTGGAATCTAAAAAAATCCCAAAACTAAAGAAAAAACAAAACAGAAATGGAGTTGTAGATACATAGAAGAAATTGCTGGCTGCCAGGTACAGGTGAGGGGTTAGGGTTAGGCAGAGATGGTGGAAGGGATTGAGCGGTACAAATTTTCAGTTTCATAATAAATCAGAGAGATATATGTACAACCTAGGGACTGTAGTAAATAACATCATAATAACTTTGTATGGTGACATACAGTTACTAGACTTACCATGCTGATCATTTTTAACACACATATATAAGTATATATATAAACATTGAATTGTTATGTTGTACACCTAAAACTAACATACTGTTGTATGTCACCTATAGTTTTAAAAGCAAATAAAAAGTTTTTAAAGAGGAAAAATCTATGCTAACATTTAATGAATGACAATAAATTTGAAATTTTTTAATAAATGTAATCTAAAGCCAGATGACAAAATCTGACCTCTTAAAAATGGTGCAGGGATGTGGAATTAAAACCAACCAGCTAGTTTCCAGAAATAGAGGTTCATGGCATCGAAGTGATGTGGCATATATTAAAAATAACACAATAAGCATGCAAACCAAACAAAAAGTGCAGCTTAGTTACAATTTTTTCACTACAAGTTTTAATTAGTACATGGGGATTGAAAGTAAAAGGAAACCACTAAACTAAAGGTATACCATTTAGTGTGGTAAACATTTAAAATGTCAATAGTCATAAACAAAACTATGGTTTACAAATATATATATATAAATAAATCAGGGATATAAGATACCCAATTCAAAGTACCTACTGACTCCAGGCAGATTTTTGATGGAGTTTGATGTTAGACACACATCTAAATGAGCCGAGTCTCCTTCCACGTACCTGTTGTACAAGTTCACCTGAGAATACATTACTTCTGTGAGAAACTCAGCAGTGCTGTGTGTGGCACACGTGTCTGTGACACATCACAAAAGCAATTGTACTGAAAACCAGCTGGACGTCAAGTAGCTTGCTTTTATCTAAGTGATAAAATCCTTTTCATGTGTGAACAATACTGAGTATAAATGTAGCTTTTTTCTGGTCTTTAAAAAAATTGATAGGTTAATAAAGTGATACAGGTTTCAGGTTATAACTCTATAATACATCACCTGTATATTGCATTGTGTGTTCATCAATGCAAGTCCTCTTCCATCGCCATTTATATGCCCTTTGCCCTTTACTACATGAAGCCCCTCCTTAACCTCCTGTAATCACCATGCTGTTGTCTGTGCCTATCAGTTTTTTTTTAATGAGCAACATACAAGACGGATAGAATGAACAAGAAAAATGGTAGATTTGCATGGCCCATGTGTAGGTGGAGGAAGAGAAAAAGAAAGTGAGAAGGATTTGCACTGAATTGTAATAAACTGTTCATCAGTTAAGACTTTTAATCAGGATAATTTCTACATCATTTAATTTATCATATATATGATCCTAATTTATAGTTCAAGCACTCTGGGCAAATTCAGAGTTTGTAGATTATATCCTGAAAGGTTTAGAGGAAAAAAAAAGGAGAGAAAGGAAGAGAAAGAAATGAAGAGAAAGGCATAGACAAATGGTAAAAGAAAACAAGGTTATTTTGATGGACACTCATAGTTAAGAAAAAGCAAGTTCAGATACAGTCTCATATCCTTCAGACTGAACACTGTCACAACGGGACCAGTCAATAAATTTTGGATGAATGAATGGATAAATAATATTACCCCAGTTGGATAAATGATTTTAAAGCCAATAAAGAGAAAAGAATAATCAATAATACCACATAGTTTATCAATATGATTAAGGACAACATGATTTATTGCATCAACTATTTAATGACTTTTAACATCTGTTGAGTCTACATCTTCTAATAAGATATTTTACATATTTTCAAACTTTATTAGGGCAACAACATAATGGAAAACTATAGCTGATTATAAACACATGTCCAGGGACAATAGAGTATTATTTTTCATTTTAAGTTATTTGTAATTGCTACATTTACTGAGCATTTACTATGTATCAAGCCATCTGCTAAACATTTTATGTTTATTAAGTCATTTTATGAGTATAAGCAACTCTAAGATTTAAATAGAATTTTAATGGCAACATTTAAAACATTATATTTTAATACTGTCTTGTGACCCACTGGATTATGTACTTATTGTTTTCAACGTCCCTCAAAATATATGTAAATGCAAGAATAATGAGGAATAATTATTAGCTCAATGCTTAGGAAGCTAAGGATGATTAAACAAACAGATGGCAAAAGTTATTAAGTTCTCCTTATAAATAAGTCTATATTTAGCTTTGTTTGCAGTTAAAATAGAATTTTTATTAGGTTAGTGTAGTTACCATTAGGGAATTTCTTAAAAGAAGCCTAAATTTCACATAACAAGCTCAGAATAACCTGTAGATGAGAATGTAAGAAAGTATACAGAAAACAGATATCTATAATAGTGTTTATTATCTTTAAAATATGGTTGCTCTTAGAAAACACACAGCCACAGAAGCATTTATTCTTTTTGATAGTCACTTAGTAGTTTCATTTTCCTGTGTATATGAAGCAGTTGAAGAAGCAGTGATGTAATATATAAAAAATTACAAAATGTCTAAAAGAACATTTTATACTTCCTCTTCCTATAATGATTATAAAAGTATTTTAGTTGCTGGCATAAAATGTAATGGGAAACGTATTGACAGTGTAGACATGTCCATGGCCGTGACTTGGAGGCACTGAAAAACCACCCCATAATGTCTAGATTTTAGTTTTTCTAAATTCTAACCATTTTGATTAATTTCAATAAATTATGGTGATAAGTATATGATCATTTTTAATTTTAATTTTTATAACATTATTTTTTCACATATCTGATGTGAGTGTCTTATGAAAAAAGTATTGAAGTTCAGAGTCTGTATGGAAAATTGACTTAAGATACAGAATTTTCTTACTTGTATTTCTCCACTCTAAAACTGAGGAATGTACTAAGAAAATCCTGAATCAGGGATATAAATTGGGGAAGCATATCAAATGCATGTTGAAACATTTCTGACTGATTTGGAACAAAATCTGTGAAATAGAAAGAAGCATCTTGGATCAACTTGCCACTCTTTCTCTTGAGTGGTAGGACAGTTTTTCCATGAAGGAACATTAGGAAATCTCTAAAAATAATTATATCAATGAGTCAAGGATAAAGGTATCTACATTTGATACAATTTATTGTCTAACTTTATGGTATTATTGATAAATAATGCAGTAAGTTTTTCTTACCAGAATGAGAAACTAATACCCAATCACTTAATCAATTATAAAATGGTAAGTTTCACATTTAATTTAGAACCATAAAAATGTAGTTCTGGAAATACTACTTAATGCAGGAATATGGGAAATATTATACATTTCTAAAGTTTTAAGAATTATCTAATTAATGAATTATTATTATTATTGTAAAAGTGAAAGAACAAAGTTAATTCCAGATGTTACAAGTGTATTTATCAGAAACATAAGAAACCCAACAAAAATTCTCTTAAGAGTGTTCAGTACACTGACAAAAATGTTACCCTTCACATATATCAGAAATTACCAGTTGGGAAATCTGAAAGCAAATTATACCAATTCGGAAAATAAAAGCACGTTACACACTGTCTAGAATAAACATATGAAACTTTTTTGTAAGACACTTTTTAAAAATCTCAAGTTAAGTAATTGATATGTTTACTGTAAGGAATTACTCAAATATTGAAATATGATAAATCTGTCCAAACACACACACACACACAGGCAGTCTGTCCTGTCTTAGCGTGGTTCCCACACATAAAAATTTCAGTTTAGTTAATAACAGCAATCCTCAACAACAGAATTCAAATTTTGTTTACCATTTTGTACTACCTGTAACTGCACCAAGTACAATCTTCACTCTTAACTTTTCAGACCACATTTACGATGAACATTATAATCAAATCAAAGAAGTTTTTGAACATATGACAATTTATTTCAAGTTAATATGAAAAATAAGAAAAAAATGTTTCAAAGAAGTCAAGTGACTGGGGAGGTATTACCAATAAATCAAATGCTACTGGAGTGGATAAAGTGTGATAGTGGT
>PVIA01013196.1:0-33491 GCA_004024845.1 Tonatia bakeri | reverse complement strand
GTGTCCCCACTCTGGCAAAGGCACGTGGTTCTCTCTCCACTGCTCCAGCCACATGGTCCTCTCTCCCCCAGGGCCACAGGAGTCCCCACTCAGCCCAATCCGTTCTCTCTGCACAATGGCTGAGGAAGTCTCCACTCTGGCAAAGCTGCATGGTTCTCCCTGCTCAATGGCCGCAGGAGTCCCCACTCTGCTAAAGACCCAGTGGTCCTCTCTCTGCACTGCCACAGCCGCGTAGTTCTCCCCCCAGTGGCTGCTGCTGTCTGGGTTTAAATCCCCGCACCAATCTTCCTCTGCAGCCCCATTTCCGACTCTTCCTACAATCGGCCTCACATGCCAGAACTCATATCCTTCCAGCTTTACTGGGCTGCCATCATGAGTCTGAGCAGGTGTGGCCCCATGTCCTGGAGCCAATCATCTCCAAACTCCCACTCAGGCACTGTAACTCAGGGGACCTGACCCCCCCCCCGTTATGTCTTAGTGGGGAAGTTACTTCCATTTCCCTGGCTCAGAGTTTGGCTACAGCTATTTAACATATCTATGTAACCAGTTAAAGGTTATAGATACGTTAAATGGCCACACCAGAGGTTAGATGCAAAGCTGTTGCTATGCAAAACAGCTCTCAATGGCCCTGCTCCATGTGTCTGTCCCTTCCCCCAACCCACACACCTGGTGGGGGCGGGGGGCGGTGTGGTGTGAGGACATCCTAATATTTCCTGAACACCTTGAGTTCTGGACCCCATTCCAAATGCCCATTTGAGGTCCCCCCTTCTTGGCTGCACCCTGTAACAATACAAGCCACACCGGGAAGCCACACAAAAAGATAAGCGGTAACACACACATGCACACGTTTACATCACAACTTCTTTGAAAATCTATGGAAACACATACCCATTTTTCCACATCAACTTTCTGTAGAAAAAAAAGCCAAAATAAATAAATAACAAGCAAGCAAATACCTGCAGCATTTCGATTACCTTCACGTAAATAAACTGAAATTATGGTCCCTGCACCAAAGTCTGTTTCTAGTTCTAAAGGATGAGCAACACTGTTCAAACTGTTAGTTAATAATATTTAATCTCCTGAAAAGAAATCTCAATTAATTCAAAATCAGAACTTCAAAAGGCATTAGGCTGGAGTTGCAGCAGGTGCAGGAAATAACAATAATCTAATACAGTCAAACAAAACATGAGCATTTGTGTGATTCTCAAACCTAACAGGCTTCCTGATTTAAACCACTATTTCCTCTAAGAACCTATTAATAAAAAGGCCAATTTAGAAACACAACTCTACAAATCCCCTGTGAAATAAATGTGAAATGTCCCTCACACCAATCTTCACAGTGTAGCATTATGTAACCTTTCACACTACAGTGAAAAGCGTGCCCTGCTGGAAGTCTCGGGCCACAGATAAGGATCCCCACCCTCAGTAAGAAAGCTCCTGGAAGCAACTAGGCATAAAATGCAACGTACAGAGTGACTGCTTTTAAAATGTTGTGAAATTATAGAAAAATATCCACTTAAATATACAGTGGACTTGTATATTCGGTTCAACAGGATACTTAAGAGCACTTTGGTCTCTTTAGTAATGTATTTAGTCCTCAGAAAGATCTGAGTCTACCACCAACCTCTGAATCTAAAAACACACAATTGCAATTCAAGAACAATTTACTGAATGGAAAAGCCCAGTTTTCACTACACATTTTTTTTAAGATTTTACTTATTTTTAGAGAGAGGAAAAGGGAGCGATAAAGAAGGGAGAGAAACATCAATGTGTAGTTGCTCCCCCTTTGTGAAATGTTGTAAAATGTCCCCCTACTGGGGACTCTCGTGCACCCTCTACTGGGGACCTGGCCCAGGACTCAGGCATGTGCCCTGACTGGGAATCAAACTGGTGACCCTCGGTTTGCAGGTTGGCACTCAATCCACTGAACTACACCAGTCAGTGCCAAAAAGGAAAAATTCTTATATTTATGACTTACTCTCTCCCCACAACCAAAGAAAAAAACCTCAAGGGAATATGAAATAATTTACTTCTTATATGTTTCAGGAAAACAGGATATGTTGTACTTATAGAGATTTCAGTATTAACAAAAGACATTGCATTATCCCATCATTATTTTTACTACTAAATATTAAACATTCACTCACACACATACACATACTTGCATCAATGCAAAGATAAAGTGCTGTGGTATTTTCCTAAAAGAAAGGAAACTTGTAATCAAGACTCATATTACTAATACTAGTAACAGAAGCTCTTTAATGATCTGCATCACAAAAGAGAGAACAGTTTCTTAAGTAGCAACAAAGTAACAATAATATAACAGAATCAATATCCAAATGCCCCCGCCAAAAGACTTAGCAACAGTATGTGCTGGGTGGATTCTGGGTTAAATATACAAGGCAAGAAAAATGGTCCCCAGAATGGGAAAAACAGCTAACATGCAATGATGTTATAACTACGCATAAGTGACACAGAGTGATTTTGTGACACATCTCTCATGAAAATGTTAACAAGATCATTTAATTAAATGCCTGCAGACAGTGAAAAGGACAATGATTTACGTGGAACTAATTGACGAAGGGAAATACTATATAAAATTCACAATCAACTTGACCAACTTTAGAGTTTAAGCAATTACCAAATCCATAAAGTATATAATACAATATTTATTCCAATAATTTATTATCCAACTCTGAGATTTTTTAAAAATATATTTATTGCACTAATCAGAGAAAATATTTTAAGATCTGTAGAAAATTTAAATATTTTATAATAGATTGAAAAAAGAGCAACTTCCTTTTTCAAATGAAAATAAGATTTCCATTAAGAAAAAATATTCTTTTAACTAGTAATTTGACTTAGCATAGGAAACATAGGACTACAAGACAAAAGTCAGTCAGTCTAAATTATATTATCCCATGAAAGGTGGTTCATATGACACCTCTATTTGTGTATTCATATTTTAATTAATGAATTTAGGGCACAGAAACATGAAGTATTCCACAACCTAAAAGGAAAAAAAAGTTTGGTTGCTTCTTCCAAACTGCTTATTAAACCTAAAGGTCCATATTAAGTAGTTACTCCTTGCCAGGCTTTGAACTAAACACTTCACATGTAATCCTATTGTCTGAATTTTACAAGTAAGGAAACAAGTGGCATACAAAGATGTTACAAATCCTTCATACACACACACACACACACATGAAAAGGCTACAGGGCTACTGAATCATGGAGTTTCACCTCCATATTTGATCTCTGACTTCAGAGCCCCCTTCTCTCCTAAGCTACCTCTCTCTATGTGTACGAAAACCAAGATATAACACCCTTTTCTCTCCGGTTTCACAGTTTTCAGTCTACATTTAATTGGAAATTGCTTGGAAGCCTATTTGACGGTAAGTGCCTCCTAATGCAACGTATTATCGTCAAGATAAGAGAATGTAAAATGCACCTAGAGACTCATAATACCAAAGACATTATTTTGCTTCACTGTTCAAAGAGCATGTTTGGTATTTTGCATAGATACATTTCCACATAATTACATCACAGCAATAAAACATCCATCATGAATATAAAGTTTTTAATATGAAAGCATATGCAACTAATTAAAATATTTAATGCATGCCTACAATAAAAAAACCCTGCTGTTAAATTTTTTTTAAAGATTTATTTATTTATTAAGATTTATTTATTTATTTTTAAAGAGGGAAGGGAGGGAGAAAGAGAGAGAGAGAAACATCAATGTGTGGTTGCTGGGGGTCATGGCCTGCAACCCAGGCATGTGCCCTGACTGGAAATCGAATCTGCGATACTTTGGTTCGCAGCCCACACTTTAAATTTTTTTAAATAATACATTCAAGAAAAAAACACTCCATCCTATAAATAATTCTCCACTGCTCATCTTTAGAGCTTGCTAACATTTTAGTAAGTAAACAAACTCATGTAATCAGCACCAAGATCTAAAGGCCACCTTCATGCCCTCCCCTAAGTTAACCATGATTTGTCACCATTAATTAGTTTTTTCTGTTTGGATTTTAGAAATATAAACTAAACGCTCTTTTTGCCTGACATCACATTGATGAGACCCATCGTGGTCTCACATGTGGTCGTAATTAATGCATCGTCCCTCCCCCTTCCACGGTACAAGCACGATGAGATTCCTTTACCCATTCAACAGGGGAATGTTTTGGGTGTTCCCTGCCGGGGCTGACACAAATAACTCTCTAGTGCACATTCCTGTACACATCTTTTGGAGAATATATAAATGTATTTCTATTGAAGATGTACCAGGGTGGAGTTATTTCATGAGGGATTTATAAATATTTAGCTATAGCAGATACTGCCAAAGAGATTCTCAAAGCAGCGGTATAAATTTATATACTCTCATCAGCATCCTACCTACTGGGTGTCATTAGTCTTTTTAATTCTGGCTTCTCTGGTAAGTGTGCAGTTCCCTAGCACAGTCCTAATGTGCAATTCTCTGAGGACTGCTAGGATAAAGAACTGTTTCACACACTTTTAGCTATTTCAGCATCTTCTGCTGTGAAGTATTTTGTTCGAGTCTTTTATCCATGTTTTCCTATTAGGTTGCCAATCTTTTTTCTTACTGATTTGTCAGAATTGCTCATATTTTCCCAGTATTCTAATCCTAGTCTGTCTTTTCAGTCTCTTACTGGTAACTCCAATGACACATTCTTAATTATAGTACAATTTATCTGCCTTTTCCTACATGCCTGGTGTTTTTTGTCATGAAGAGATCCTCTGACATTACCTTCTGGAAAATGTGTTATCCTACCAGTCACCTGAGAGTTAGAGCCTACTTGACACCGACTCTTTCTTTCCTCCCATCTAGTCACTGGACTGGCCTAGCAGCTTCACAAGCCAGTCTTCTCCCCGCTGGGCTGCACACCACCCACGTCACTAATGTCTGGATCTGTTCATGAGCTCTAGTCTATTCTGGTCTATGTTTCTGCATCTCTGCTAACACCGCACTCTTTTCATTGTTGGAACATCAAAATAAGCCTTGACATCTGGTGGTCAAAGGCCGCAGCTGTGCTCTTTTCCTCAACATTGTATTTGCTAACACTGGTCCTCTTCCTTTCCCGTAATGTTGAGAATCGACTTACAAATTCCCATGCACACGAGAGAAACCCTGCTGAAAGCACGATGGACTCTGCCCCAGCCTGCAGATCAGTGTGCAGAATGACCGCCTCTCCAACGCTCAGCCTTCCAGGCTGGGGACGGTGTGTACTCCTCTCTCTTTCTCGGTCTTTCCTAATATTTATTAAACCAATGTTCCCTCATGCTGACCTGGGTTCACTTAGAAAACTTTACTTTGTAAGTGCTGTTTTCTAGTGCATACAAATGTAACTGAAAATTTGTGCTAACCAGTGACTGCGCTAAATTCACTCACTAACCCCACTAGTGGCCACTTTTGCCACAGGTATGGAACACAGCTGAAGTAATTCGGGATTTCAAAAATTCACTCTTGTCTCTATCAGATTAAAGAAGTTTCTTTGCATTACAAATGTATTAGCTTTATAATGTTTTATCCTTAATTTTTTTAAGTATCTATTAAAATATATCATTTCCCCCTTTTTCTCTTCATATAGTGAAAACATTGACTTTGTAACTACATTAAGGAGGTTTGCACCCCAACTTGGCTGTAATGTTCTGTAAGTTTAAATGTCCATGGATTTGATCTGCTAGTAATCTGTGGAAGATTCTGCATCTGTGACCCTGGTGGATATCAGTTTGTGACTTTTTTTCTTGCAGTCTTTGTCATGGTTTAGGATCAGGGTTATTATGTTGATCTCACAAAATTAGGTGACAGTGTTCTGAAAGGCTGGTATTATTATTTCCTCAAATATCTGGTTGAATTAATCAGTGAGGGTTTTTGTGATAATGCTTTTACTTACCAATTCAATGCCTCTAATAGACATAAGACAGTTCAAATTTCCCACTTATTGTATGAGGGAATATAAATTATATTTTTCTAAAAATAATAATAAACTCCACATAATAATAAATCTAAACTGTTTTGTCTGGGAAATTTTAAATTAATTGGAATAAAGTTACTCGATATAGTCTTTATTTTCTAATTGTCTGAAAGTTCTGCAGTGATTTCCTCTTTTTCATTGCTAATATTGTTAATTTTATATTCTCTTTTCTTCTTCAGTCTTTTACAGTGTCATCAATTTTATTAGTCTTTTCAAAGAAACAACTAGTAATGTCATTTAACAAGGAATTAAAAGAAATCCACATTATGCACTTTTATTACAACAGTGGTGTTGAGATGTGTTGGTTACATCTTAACAAGCAAGCCCTGAGTTTCTGATGCGTGAGAACCTGACGTGTGCCGAGAACCCACGACACAGGCATGGCACCACACTTTGCACACCTGCTCTCTTTCCTGCGACTCTTCGTCTCATCAGTGAGCCAGGGGTCTTCCTTCTTCTTCCACATTTCTATTTCCTACTCATTTTAGATAAATTTAAAAACACAGTTAAGAATTCACTGGACCTCAAGCTGACATATCTATCTAAATGCTTCCAGAAGGAAGTGATTTAAAAATGGAAAATACAACATATTAAATTAGGAGAACAGATGTGTTATTAATGTTGGGGAAATTATAAGAAAAAAAGCATCTCTCCACACAATAGAGAATGTGATTTGTATCTTAAACAACATGCGATCACAAAGGGTTTTTTGTAAAAAAAAAAAAAAAACCCATAAATTTAATTAAGTAAATGAAGTCACAAAAGTAAGTCCAGTAATTCGATGCCCAATTTCCTGGCTTTATTCTGATCTTGGTATTAATCAGACAAAACCCTTACATTTTTTGGACTTATCAAACAATGAAATCGATTTATACAAAACGGTAGATTAATTAGGCACACCTCTCGGGGCAGGTGGATCAATGTTAACCTGAAAACAAAAAGCCAAAGAAAACTTGGCAATCTCCCACACTGACGCCTTTGACCTAACTCAAGGAAAGTATTTAGAATTTTCATTCAGAAGTTTAAAATTTTTCTTTTAAAATCTAAACTAGATAGTAGGAGAATAAGATCTGCTTCCTAAATTATTCCCATTTTCAAATAGGAACAGTTCCTGCCACACTTTTTAAATTGTTCTCTGAATTTGTCCCAATCCTCAGGAACACAGATGTACACTTTTGAACTTAAAATTACCAATACCTCCTTTTCCTAAGCACACAGCATGTTTAAATGGCTCTTGCATAAACTTTAACATTGATGAGTTGAGATATATGAGTAGTTAGCAAATAACATAGTAAGTCTCATCCACATAAACTCCATTGAAATTAACATCTGATTACATACAACAAGTAAATTTATTTGGGGGAAATAGTCAAAAAGAGAATGGACAATTTGTGAGGGGAAAAAAGCAATGAGGTGGAACTGGCCCTATTAAATGTTTAAACATCTCTAAAGTACGGTGACCAGCCAGGGCCACATGGGCACAGTCACAGATGGCGCTTGTGGCACTGTTCAGTCAGAGCGCCACCTGCTGGTGTCCACACTGAGTGTGCGACTGGAGTGGTGGGACGGTGAGTAAGGCAGCAACCACCGCTGGGCTGTTGGAAAAAACCAACTCAGATCGAATCTTAAATAAACTCCAAATGGAACTACTAGGAACAATAACAAACTTCATATAATAATAAGGTCAAATAAATTCCAGATCTATTCCCTATTTTAAAAAGTGATGGGTGAGAAGAGGAAGCCTGTAATTTTATTTTTATTTTTTATCATCACCTGAGGACATGCTTATTGATTTTAGAGAGAGGAAGGGAGGGAGACAGAAAGGGAAAGAAACATCTATGTGAGACAGAAACATCCATCAGGTGCCTCTCATACATGCCCCGACCAGGGACCACCCTCATTTGGGCCCTGCCTGGGGGTGAACCCACAACTCAGGCACGTGCCTTGACCAGGAATCCAATGGAATGATACTTCAACCCACTGAGCCACACCAGCCAGGGCAAGACAATAATTTTCACAGAACGATTTGATGCAATCCCAATCAAAATCCCAACAAGTTATCTTGTGGATATTGACAAACTACTTCTAACTTTACACAGGAAGGAGGTGACCCGGAAAAGCCAACCCAGCGTGGAAGGCGAGGAGGAGAGTAGGAGACCAACACTGCCCACCATCACGACTCATGCAAACCTTCCCAACCAGAACACTGGGCACTGGAGAAAAATAGACAACTACATCAGTGGAGCAGGACAGAGCCCAGAAAAGGACACACATACAGTCGGCTGCTCTCTGACAAAGGAGCAAAAGTAATTCAATGGAAAACATATCTACACAAAGATCTCAACCCTTAGCAAAAATTAACTCAAAATGGACCACAGACTTAAAGAAGCACATAAAAATAAACAATTCCTAAAAGATAACACAGGGTAAAATCTAGGTGACCTTGGGTTGGTGATGACCTTGGGTTGGGTTTTTAGATAGAACACCAAATGGTTGATTCATGAAAGAAAAATTAGTAAGTTAGGATTCATTAAAATCAAATCTTCTACTCTGTAAAAGGCACTGTTAGTCGAATAATAAGATGAGCCACAACTGTGAGAAAAGCTTTGTAACACACACATCTGATAAAGGACTGGTGTCCAGGATATGCAAAGAACTCTTAAAACTCAACAATAGGAAGATAACCCAATTTAAAATTCAGCAAAATACCGGAATAGACATCTCACCAAAGAAGATATACAGATGGCAAATAAACATATAAAAAGATGCTCCACAACATATATCATCAAGATATATCCACATATATCTGTGGATATGCTGCACAAGAGAGTGTCGCTGGCTTTCAAGATGGAGAACGGGTCCAGAGCCAAGAATGTGACCTAGACAAGGCCAGCAACCCAGTCTCCCCAAGAGCCCAGAAGAAATGCAGTTCTGCCGCCACCTTGATTCTGGCCCAGTGAGACTGATTTTAGACTTCTGACTCCGAGGACTGTAAGAGAGTAAATTCTTTAGCATTGCCCTGGCCAGTGTGGCTCAGTTGGCTGGAGCATCATCCTGTAGATAAAAAGATTGTGGGTTCAATCTCGTCAGTGCATATGCCTGGGTTGTGGGTTCGATGGCCTGTTGGGGCACATACAAGAAAGCAACTGACCAATGTTTCTTCCACATCAATGTTTCTCTCTGTTTCTCTCTCTTCTCTCTCTTACTCTAAACATGTCAATGAAACAAATGTCCTTGGGTGAGCAAAAAATAAATTAAATGAATTGAATGCAGGCATCTTCTTTGACAATGTCCCCTGTTCTCTGAGTTCTCGGACATCTCCCCTGCCCCCCGCTTCCTCCCACTACATCAGCGGTGAACCCCGGGCTCCCCCACTGCTCTTCTCCTCTCATCACAGGTCACTCGCAGCAAAGAGCTCGGAGCACAGACCTTAGGGCCCCGCGAACAGGGATCCCACCCAGTTCCACGTGACCCACTCAGGGAATCCAGCTCTCTGGTCTAGAAATTCCATTTTGTTCCTTTGAATAATTTTTCTATCTTGAGTATATGAATATTTCTGTTTACCATAGACATACTTTGCTTTTTTTCATTTATCATTGCTGTAACTGCTCTAAGTCCCAGTCTGGTAGGATCATCTTCCTGGTAGTCTCTTCTCTGCACGTGGGGTCACACTTGCACGTTTCTCGGACTGTAGCCTGTCCTATTGCACTCTCTCGATTCAGGGTCACGTTGTATGCCTCCAAAGAATGTTGATGGATTTGCTTTAACAGGCAAGCAACGTGGTGGGATGCAAGCTAGAAACTGCACGAATCTCTGTTCAGAGTTGTCCTCAGCAACAATCACTGAAGTGTCGTGTGACCCCCCCCGCCACACACACACACACGGGGTTTAAGCATCAGCCAGAGACTTGGGCAGGGTTTAGGCATAGACTCTGGGTTCCCCTCTCCAGGCTTCTCCTTTCCAGGATTACTCCCTCACTTTCCCAAGGCCCTGGAGTCTATCTTCAGAGAGATTGCACGTGTTCTTTCGGCGTTTTAGCTACCACACAGCACTCACTTCATCTACTTTAAGCTCAAAGTCTTAAATTAGAAACTCATCTATACTGATTCCGTTTTCCAAGAGTCTCTTCTCCAGAAACTGCCTGGTTTTGTTGAACTCTCTAGAGCCTTCAGGTAAGTAGGGGTTTTGTTGTGTGTTTGTTTGGTTTTTAATCTAATACTTGCCCCAATGTTTATTGACGTTTTCTCCAGAAAAGGCAGGCTGGGAGGTGTTGGGGCAAATCTGAAGAGAAGCCACCACCCTGAGAGTGGCACAGCTGACACCCTCCTGTGCACGGGACTGCCCCGCACGCTCGAGCCACTGTGACTCCCGAACTCTCTCAGCAAAACTGCAGTGGAGACACCGTCACCTCCCCCGATCGCAAATGAGGGCACGGAGTCACATGCAGGTTGAACAGCTTGTCTAAGACCACCAGGAACTAAGTTTGCTTAAGGCACTGGCTCTAGAGTCCATGTGCTTGCCCACAAAGAAACACAGCAGAGCTTGAACTTCATCTTCCGCTCCCACGTCTGTGCAAAATTATCTTCACTGCGATTACTTGCTTGAAATTGCTGCTTCAATGTTTGATAAATGTGTTTTTTTAAAACTCATTTATAGTGCCTCAGTGTTTTAAAAAATGTATTTATAAATAATTCATTTACCAGTGAATTGAGCTGGTTGTTTCTTATGCATTTTTGAGTACTCTCAGAGCACAGGGGCTTGTTCGAAGGACAGCTCGGCTGTGTGGGCAATCAAGCTACAGTTTTATTTTCATAAATACTGGACTTGTCTGTGTTTGATGTGTTTCTCTAGTAGTAACTACATCACTGCACTACTTTGTACCTTTAATGACAAGACAGAATATATGTATAATTTAAAATATGAAACATTCCAAAAATTTCATACAAAATAATAAATTGTTATCATAAATTAAAACATAAAATTTATTTAAAAATCTCTCTGGATGTGTTATGTACCATCTTCTTGGCAAGTGCTGTTTTCTTTTAGAATTCTAGAGAATAACCTAATGAGGTCATAGTGTTCCTTGGAGGAAAAATTTTAAATGATTTTTATATTAATTGTTCAAATAATTCTACCTGTCTCACAAATTATTATAGAATTATTATAAAAATTATTAAAATTATTGCAGAAAATTCAAAGGAATAACCAGCTGCACACAGCCACCCCTCCCTCATGCAAACATTTATTCCGTGGGACCCAAGAATATGAGCAAAACAACACTTAACCACAAAAAGGCATGGTCCTAGATAAAAATGTTTCCCTTACCATTGTTACGTAAGTTTGTATTGCTGTGTGCGCATGTCAGCATTTTGGACAGGAAATAGTATCAGTATTACTTACTTTACTTAATTACATTAAGAATTTAGAAAGACCTATTTTTAAAAAAATAAAAAGTTTTCATTAAAAAGCTGATTATGAAAGAGTAAGGAAATCAGGTGATACATAGGTTTTCTATCAATTTTAATTTTTCAGTTACATTGAACATTCAGTATTACATTAGTTTCCAGTGTACTAGCATAGTGGTTAGACATTTATACAAGTCTAGTACCATCTGACACCACACACAGTTATTAGAACGTTACTGACTATATTCTCTACGTTGTACTTTACAACCTGTGACTATTTTTAGCTGCCAATTTGCACTTCTTGATCCTTTTACCTTTTTCACCCAGTCCCTTGACCCTCCCACCCATCTGGGAACCTGATGGAAGAATGTTTCTGATACACTGTTAACTTACAAGGAAAGAAACAATTTCATGAAAATTGGCATCACCCTGCTGACACATTTCATTGAAGTAAAAGTGGATCTTTAAGCAAACCTACAGCATAAAATTTACTAAACTGAAGACAGCAACTTAATTGAAAAAGGATTGGCCACCGATCCTCACAGGGAATTTGAAGGAGAGGCGCCAGGAACAGGGATGCGGACACCTACAGAGTCAAAGGCCTGCCCAGCACCACTGAGCACGTGGAACCAGACATTCTCTTTAGCCTGTTGCACTTCTCTGCTCCAGAGGGCTGCACAGGGAAGAACAGCTGTCATCCTGGTAAACAGCTGTGCTCCAGTCTCGAGTGCCCCTAAGCCTGCCTGTCCCCACAACCCTCAGACCACCCAAACCCTCTCCAGGCCCTTTTGTCTAGCATCACTGCTATTTGAGATCCTCTATTAATTGATGCCTGTGCCAATCTCTGTGTCACATATTTTGAACATCATTTCTGGGTGCAATCAAAACTTCTCTGCAGTCTAAGAGAGAGCCTTTCTCTCCCCAAAATCTAGTACCCTTTTGAGTGATTTGACACTGGTTTCTCCCTAAAAGTTAGCAGTCTAAAAGTGAAATTCAGCTAAATGGAATACATTCTTTTTCTGTAGCAGGTTTCTCTCAGTTTTTATTTTCCAACAGGGGTCTCGTGGTAGCTATGCTAGGCTTCTTAAAATGGTGTTCGACTCTTCACAAACCTTACCACCTTCCCTCTGACAGGTGGACTGCAACACAAAATAAAACTGTGCTAAATAAAAATATTGGGGTTCCAGAAAATCTTACTAGTATTTTTAAAGCATAAATTTTAAAACAGTATTTCCAACACTTCTTATATATACAGAACTCCATGACTTTGGGGAGATAAAACATCTTTTCAAAAGTTCAAATTTAGAAAAGGTGCTTAGCAACATCAAAATTAAATTTACAGCAATTTAGTAGTAGGTTGGTATCTACAAAGATAAGTGAAATGACAATGTACACTTCCCTAGCTGCTCATGCGAAATAAATGATTTTCCTTTGTAAAGACAGATTTGAATTTCAAAGCTGACATGCATGAGTAATGTTTAAAAAGCAGGACAGGTTATTCCAGGTAGAATCAAATAGTCAGAATTGAGAAACATTTCACTCCTCTTTAATTTAAGCCTACTCCAAAAGCTTTGCATTAAAGATTAATTTTTTAACTTTACATAATTCAATACAGTAAGATCAAACTTTGTTCTAACCAAAAATAAACTTGGAAAATTAAAATGTACATAACACATTAGGATCTTTTGTAAAATAAGCTTTTAGTCTAATATCAAATGAAAATCACTAAGGTTTCCCTTCCATACTTAGTATTATGCTACAAAATTTTAAAATTAATTTAGAATTAATGCACAAATCAATTGAAGTCCTAATCTGTATGACACTAAAACGTTTTAAAAGTAGAGGACTAATGAAAATGCATTACATCATAAATGACTGCTCATTTTCTGATAAAAAGTGTATTATCATTTTTAAATCTCTTCACTTATCGAGATCTGAACCATGACAGATCTACAACAGCAGCAACACACAAAACAGTGAGGGTCAAAAAAAATCCGGAAGTTTTTTTTCATGCCTGAAAATAGTATAGTTTATTAAACCATACCCTGCAGCAATTATAGCCCCCCCCCCTACAAAAAAAAGAAAAGGAAAAAGAGCCTGACCATTCATCCTCCTGCTTAATTCTAAGCTTTAAAGAATTAGCTAAGAATGAGTAGGTACCCAGAAAGCAGTCACAGCAAGTCACAGCACAGAAAATAGCTTCAGTTACCAAACTCTCTTTCAAAGAACGTTGTCTGCACTAACACATAGGATAAGAATTTCAATTTACACAAGAAAATAATTAGCTGTTTGGAAAATTACAGTAGACTAAAGTTGTATCACCATAATTTCATTACTTAAAATATATGAGTGCCAGGCCCTGGCTGGGTAATTCAGTTGGTTAGAGCACTGTCCCAATACACCAAGGTTGTGAGTTTGATCCCTAGGCAGGACACATACAAAAAGCAACCAATGAATACATAAATAAGTGATGGTTCCATCCACTTATGCATAAATCGATGTTTCTCTTTCTCTTCCCTTCTCTCTATATAAAAAAATCAATTAATATTTAACAAAATAAAAATAAAACAAAATATATGTGTGCCCTGAAATTTTACTTGCCATAAAGAAGCTTAGAACATGGTACATGGTTAGAAGCTTTTGAAAATGAAATAAAGATTAATGATGCAGAGCCATGCATAAAGCAGTTAATTAAAATAGTAGCAATCACAAGTCTCAAGATATAAGCAACACACAAAAGCCCAAAGAATGACACTGTTTTAAACTAAAGAAAATAAGAATGAAGATAAATGACATGGATTGCCTTGGGGTTAGATTTTTATTTAAAGTTCGTTAAGACACAGAAGGTCTTCTATATCAAGCAGAAAGTCAAACTCAAGGAAATCACAAGTAAAAGGTGAGTCTTATTTCAGCAAAAAGAAAATCTCTAGTATCTATGAAATCAATCATTCATAAAGTAGCCAAATTCTTTAAAACACTTCATAAATAAGTACGTGAATTAAAAGTACTTGCCCCTTCTGACTTCTCCACCGTGTTTGCCAGCATCTCTTGCAGGGCCCGGACGGAAAGGGACTGCTCCAGCACAAAGGTACAGATGGAGAGGTCGGGGGGCACATTCTGTGTGGAAAGAGGGAAACGAGTCATCATCACCACCATCATAACCATTATCACCATCACTGTCATCACACCATCTCCAACACCATCACCAATACCACCATCAACACCATCACCATTATCACCACCACCATCACCACCACCATCATCTACATCACCATCATCTGCATCATCAAGCATCCAGACCCAATTTGCCTTATGATAGATAGTTCAGTTTCTTTCATACAGAAAGTAAGAGTACTTGTCAATTCTTAACATAAGATCAACAACACAAGATCAACAAATCATTCCATATACACTGTCTATACTGCTCATACTTGATCCATTTTTAATTTGTGGGTAACAATAGCTGCCATTTTAGGGCTAATCTGATAGGCACTGCACTTGGAGCTTTAACAATAATCCCTGTGGTCACCTATGGTAAGGATTAATATCATCATTGTGTGGACAAGAAAACAGAGAAGTTGGGTTACTTTTCCAAAGTCACAATTACTTAATTTTTCAGACCAGGATTAAGAAGCCACATTTCTCTACATCTCAAGCATTCATTCTCACTTTTGAAGCAGTCAGCTGATAAAAAATGAAAAAGAACAGAAAAATGCTTGCCTCAAATTAATGTTCAAGTTAAGCAAATGTAAAATTGAATTGATAGGAAATGCTCATTTACACTGGCTCTTCCTATACACAAAGATAATAATTACTTTGTTTCACTCAAGTGAGATACATTTGGCCTCTCACTTGGCATGTGGCCATTTGACTTCTGTGCATGCGTGCGTGTATGTTGCTTTATTTTCCCCTTCATTCTTCTTCCCTTACCCACTTTCCATCCCTTAAAGCTCCACTCAGATCAATAACCCCACAAAAGCTGAAAATCCCAAGACGTAAGTACCAAGAAGTGAAGACCAGATGAGAATTAATTGGCAAGTTAGAGAGAATTCTGTCCACGGGGATCAAACGCATTAGCATTTGTATCTGCTTTGGCTTTGGATAAGCAGGGCCTAGTGAGCAGCCAGCTGGGTAGGGAAAATGCTCAAAGGAGGATTTTCATAGTAGGAGACATTATAAATATGCTAAACGCAAAATTTGAGGAGTGTGCCTTCATAAAAAGAACATTAGGAGGATAAATTTGAGAACCTGATGCAATGCATCAAATGACAATGTATAAGGTTCATGTATGTATTCAATCGAAACACTACCATCAGCTAATGATTCTTATCAGCAGAGAATGTTGCTTTATGGTTTTAAGGAAAGATTAAGTACCAGAGTTCCAAAATTAAAATAAAAATTATGGATGAAAGAAGCTTATACACAGGCCACTGAGCTTCCTCATCCCCCATACACCTTCCTGGAGCCCATGTTTTTTTTGTTTTGTTTTGTTTTGTTTTGTTTTCTTTGAACCAGCTTCCTTCTCTGGATGCCTCTGCCCCCCCTAGCATGGCCCCTGTGCTCCTTGTCCGACCTCTCTCCCTTCCCCCCAGATGGTCTCAGCCAGTAATCAAAGGAACCCCCACAAATCCAGCACACTTGCTGCATTTACACTCTGTAGCCAGACTAGTCAGCCAGACAGACAAGGGCTTTCTTTCCAAAATCCTCAGATAAATGATTGGAAGGCAGGAAAGAGATTCTCTTCTACTATGAAATTTAGGAATCAATTCCTTTGAATTCAATTTTCTCAGTTCTAACTGTATCAATTATGATTTCTCAGAACAAGACAAATGCTACTGGGAAAAAACTGTTACAGACGTATTTATTTCATTCATGACGAAATTCTGTGATAGTCAATCAACTCTCTAAAAACAAGTGCCTTGATTTGTGGCATTTGCCCATTTCTGTGTATAAATACACCAACGACTTCTATTTTCAGAGTGTCTAAATTCAGGCAATTGGGTCTCGGGAGTCCAGAAGAGCCAGTCCAGCTCACCCCTGAGCCGATTTCAGAGCAGCGCTGCTCATTCGTTCCTTGAGGGTCAGTACAGCATGGCAGTTAAGAGGTTGGAGTCCACGAACAGGTCCCCTAACGAAGAAGCCTGGCCTCACTACTTACAAGGTGTCAACATTTCTCATCTTCAGTTTCCTTCCCCGAAAAAATGAGACAATAATTATAACATTTCACAGGGCTGTTGTAAAAGTAAAGGAGATAACATAACAGCTAATCAGTGTCCAGTATGTATCAAGAATGCAACGTAAGTGAGCCATACCCATTAGCTAGTTTTGTGGGTCTCTGTCTGTGGCATTTATAAAGTACTACTCACTTCTCAGAATTGATTCTTAAGTGGATTCTCTGTTGGGGAAACAGCATTTGAGATCACAAATCACTAGTTATGCACTTATTCATAACACCCAAAATGTTTAATTTTTTCAAGAAAAGGCACATTCTAGAAACATTTGAAAGTCTACACACTGGGCACATTTATATTGTTTTGTACCAAACTTTGATCAAAATGTTAAAGTCTGGATTTCTGCAGTTCCTTACATTTATTTTAACAATCCCTGAAAACAACATTCATCTGAAATGAATCCTGCCAAGCTCATTTCATTTTGCTGGGCAGCAACATGCCTGTTACAGGTGTTTCTCCAGCTACTGGGCATTAGTTAGCAGGAGTAAAGGAACGGGAAATGCACAAGGCAACTGTCTCTGAGGGAAACACCCGGTTCCTCCACCCATCTTCCACTACCCTTCTCTGTCACTCCGCCCCTCTGCTCCCGCAGCCCCTCCAAACACACATTCACGCAAGAGGAAAGCTGAGGCAGCGACAGAAAACTGTGCTCCTTTCAGGAACACTTGAAACAACGCAAATTAAAGTACCGTAGTGTTTTCTGTCTGCTTTGCTCTGAAGAAAACTGGTCTGGTTATTTTAAGCAACAGAACCATTACTGTATCTTGTTACCTTTTAAGTCAACTACTAAAAGCATTCCTTACTTTAGATGCATATTTCTTCAAATAACGGAGAAATTTTTATACTACACCATGCCATAGCATTTACAGGAAGCCTGTCTTTGTTACCTCCTCCCCAAAATAAAGTTGAATCAGTGGAAAATAAAGGATTGCATTTATTCATCAAAGATCAACTAAATGTCCTCAAAATGAAAACAAAAATGATCCCTAACACCAGGCACAACAGATAAATTCTATAAACCTGTGTACAGGGAGCTCAGCTTCAAAGGCATTTGCAAGTTATCATCTCTTCCTTAATCTCCACTTTTTTACCCACGTACTGTTACTGAAAACTCAGTTTTAGAGCTCCAGTTTGAGAGAAGCCGCTTACCCTTACGAAGAGTGTGCTCCCACTCACAGGACCCCTCCCACGGCCTGCTTTCCAGGAGGGTGCTACTCAATAGGCTGCTCCAGAACCCAAGGCTAGGAGCCACAACACAGCATGGCACGTCACCGGCACACCCATTTCCCACGGAATTCAACCACTCAGTCTGCCTGAGCTTCTATGTAGGCCGCCCAAAACAGCACCCAACACAGGCAGGCAGGGGTTCATTCTGGTTTTTATAGACAATATCAATTTCATCAGGATATACGATGTGATATGTTACCTTTGGCAAAGGTCATAAACCTTAAGCTTTGTGTGCCTTTTCTTCCTTTTAAAAGACAAACTGGTCCCCAGCCTCCTCTGCCTGACCACCATTATCAAATCACAACGGGGAAAGTTCTTAAGAATGAGCACACCGCAGCACCTGGCTTTGCAGGCTCTGAGTGTCCCGTGGAATTAGGTTTGCAGCTGAGGTTTGCATCCAACAATTTGGCTTCATGGATGTATCTAAGTCACTTAAAAACCTACCGAAAACTGCTACTACCTTAACAGAATGCAACCAATCGTGTGGGACGACACAAGTCACAGCATAACACCCCTCCCATGATCACTATGTGAAAACGCACACCAGCAGACCCTTCATTTCAGCACCTGGTGCCCCTGCCAATACTTCCTCCTGCTCTGCCTGGAAGACCCGTCTGCAGGGCTCCAGCTACAGAAACTGGTTCATGAGTAAGTCACACATAAATAAAAATCACACGTAAAAACATTTTCCTTGTTTAAAGTGCAAACAATACTGAAAACTTGAAAATTCTCTTTCCAAATGTAATTACAGTTAAACCTTAACATGGCGGTCGTGGGGGGGACAGTCAAACTTATATGCAGATTTTAAGTTTGACTCTCCAAAAACGTAACTACTAATAAAATGCTCACCAGAAGCCTTATAGTAACATAAAAGTGTTATGATTAATGTATTTTCTTTGTTACCTGTACTATATACTGTATCCTCACAATAAAGCTAGAGAAAAGGTTGTTAAAAATCATTAGGAACAGAAAATACATTCACAGTAAATATATTTATTGATACCGTAAGTTTACATTGTCGGTTTACAAAATTAGGAAAACTCTGTGTGAGCAGCAGGGCAAGCCAAGCCCCCAAGGTCAACTGCCTGCTCAGCGCACGCACACTCCCTCCCAGGCGCAGCCCAGCGGGAGTGAGATGTGCCTGGGGAAGTGCCTCCTTCTCTGCACTCACAGATGAGTGTGCTCGTACACAAGAATACAGATGGGCTTTTCCCATTAATGGGCTTGCTTTGTACAAGGTAAAATTTTTAAAAATCTACTAACATATATTAAAACTCACTGTCAGTAGATCTGTTGTGTCTTGTCCATTCTTCATGACTGCTAGAGACGCCAGATGCACCACACCCATCCTGAAAATCCTTTTAGTTTTCTGCAGAGCAACACTGCATTCTGCTAGACCCCAACCCCTCTCCACCACCCTAACACAGTCACCTACAGGAGAAACTGTGCAAAGTTTGAGGGGCTGGTTGCAAACTATGACACCATCCATTTCGGGAAAATGAAGCAAATGTACACACAGGGACACAGGCAGTTTCAGCCCTAATGACAGATCTCCGTGTTTTTCTTTCAGTGATCCTAGCTTCTAATAGGGAGACAAGCTAATTTCCCTTTTTAAGCTGCCTTTTTTGACTTCCGGCCATGGTGGAGGCATAGGTAGATATACTTTGCCTCCTCATACAACCAAAACAAGGACAACAACAAATTTAAAAACAACCAGAACTGCCAGAAAATCAAACAGTAAGGAAGTCCGACAATGAAGGAGTTAAGAAGAAACGTTCATTCAGACTGATAGGAGGGGCGGAGATGGGCAGCTGGGGCAGAGAGGACTCACAGCAGGCAGCAGCTAGAAGACTGGATGGGGGAGGCAGCAGCTGATGTTCCCACATTATTGTACAAATAAACTGGGAGGAACCACTGGGAAGCGAGACAGATCACAAAACCCAGGGTTCCAGAATAGGGAAATAAAGCATCAAAACCTCTGGCTAAAAAAAACCTATGGGGGTTGAGGCAGCAGGAGAAACTCCCAGCCTCTCAGGAGATTTCGTTAGAGAGACCCACAGGGTTCCAGAATGTACACAAAACCACCCACCCAGGAATCAGCACCAGAAGGGCCCAACTTGCTTGTGGGTAGTGGGGGAGTGACTGAAAGCCAGCCAGGAGCCAAGCAATCGGCATTGTTCCCTCTCTGATCACTCTCCCACAGACAGCTCCACAACAGCAGCAACATGGATTGCCCTGCCATGGCGAACACCTAGGGCTGTGTCCCTTACAATGTAACAGGAGCACTGAGACAAAGAAATACGGCCCAAATGAAAGAACGGATCAAAGCTCTATTTTTAATAGAACTAAGCGATGAAAAGATAGTCACCCTATCAGATGCAGAGTTCAAAACACTGGTAATCAGGACGCTCACAGAAATGGTTCAGTATGGTTGTAAAATAGAGGAAAAAGTGAAGGCTATAAAAAGTGAAATAAAGGAAAATGTACAGGGAACCAATAGCGATGGGAAGGAAACTGGGACACAAATCAATGGTTTAGACCAGAAGGAAGAAATATTCCTTCTTCCTTCAACCAGGAATGTTGAAGGAAGAAACATTCTGGAAGAAACATTCAACCAGAACAGAATGAAGAAACATCAGGAGAGACTTAGGAACCTCCAGGAAAACTTTAAACGTTGCAACATCCAAATCATAGGGGTGCCAGAAGGAAAACTTATTTGAAAACTTACTGAAATTGAAAACTTATTTGAAAAAAATAATGAAGGAGAACTTCCTCAATCTGGCAGAGGAAACAGATTTCCAGGAAGTCCAGGAAGCTCAGTGAATCCCAAAAAAGTTGGACCCAAGGAAGCACACACCAAGGCACATCATAATTACATTACCCAAGATGAAAGATAAGGAGAGAATCTTAAAAGCACCAAGGGAAAAGGAGACAATTACCTACACAGGAGTTCCCATAAAGCTATCTACTGATTTCTCAAAAGAAACCTTACAAGCAAGAAGGGGCTGGAAAGAAGTATTCGAAATCATGAAAGGAAAGGACCTACATCCAAGATTGCTCTATCCAGCAAAGCTATCATTTAGAATGGAAGGGTAGATAAAGTGCTTCCTAAAAAAGGTAAAGTTAAAGGAGTTCATCATCACCAAGACTTTATTATATGAAATGTTAAAGGGACTTAACTAAGAAAATGAAGATCAAAAATATGAATAGTAAAATGACAACAAACTCACAGCTATCAAATTGAACCTAAAAAACAAAAACAAAAACAAACTAAGCAAATAACTAGAACAGGAACAGAATTGGAGATCGCATGGAGAGTTATCAGTGGGGAGTGGGGGGAGAATGGGGGAAAGGGTATATGGAATAAGAAGCATAAATGGTAGGTACAAAATAGACAGGGGGAGGTTAAGAATAGTGCAGGAAATGGAGAAGCCAAGGAATTTACATGTACGACCCATGGACATGAAATAAGGGGGGGGGGTTGTTGATGGAGGGTACAAGGTGGGGGGGATAGAGAGGAGAAAAAAATTGGACTGTAATAGCAATCAATAAAATATACTAAAAACTGCCTTTTTCTCAATTACTGTTGATATACATTATATTAGTTTCAAGTATACAACATAGTGATTAGACATTTAATACAATTTACGAAATGATCACGTTGGTAAGTCTAGTACCCACCTGGTACCACACAAAGTTATTACAGCATTATTGGCTATATTCCCTATGCTGTACATATATCTCTATGATTATTTTATAGCTAGTAACGTGTAATTCTTAATTCCTTCAACTTTTTGCCCATCCTTCCAACCCCTGTCCCTTTCATCCAGCAACCATCAATTTATTCTCTACATCTGTAAGTTCGTTTTTGTTTTGTTTGTCCATTTATTTTGTTTTTCAGGTTCTATATGTAAATGAAATCATATTGTATTTGTCTTTCTCTGTTCCACTTCTGAGTATTTATCTGAAGAATCCCAAAACACTAATTTGGAAAGACATATGGGCGGACCCCTATGTTCACAGCAGCATTATTTACAATAGCCAAGACATGGGAGCAGTCTGCGTGCCTATCAGTAGATGAGTGGATGAAAAAGCGGTGGTACACATACACTATGGAATTCTACTTGGCCATAAAAAAGAGTATCTTATTGTTTGCAATAATATGGATAGACCTAGAGGGAATTATGCTAAGTGAAATAAGTCAGACACCTTTCTATAGTGCTCCAAATAACCTTGAGGTAATACAGAGACATCTCAAAATCATATTTTGAAAATTAAGGAGGTTTTGAACCTAGGTAGTTTGGCAACATACAGAAGTGGGCAGGTCACTGTGCCAGGGGATATGGGACACAGGTTCAGTGCCTAACTAACCAAAGGACCTCAGGTGAACCAGTCTGAGCTTCCCCACCTGTTAAATGGCAAAATACTTATTGTGTTATGACCATTCAAGGCCTGTCAGTATGGCCTTGGCTTCACTGTATTCTGGCAGATGGAATAATATTCATGGAGCCGTGGGGATGCTTCACATGCCTTTATTCAAGGGTAGGCAATCCTCTCACCCTGCAAGCTGCTTGTCCCCCTGCATGTCTCTGTGTGGCACACTGCATGTCACCTGTCCCCTTGTGTGGCCCATGTCATGGCACCTAGCAGGGTGTCCCTACCTGCTTAAGTACCAGAGACAGACAAAGCTGGCAAAAGCCAAAAAAATATATAACATAGCATGATTCTGCACAAGGAAGCCCACTTCATGATATGGAAACCATTTATTGGGCCCAGTCTCAAGGCTATGAGAACACTGGTTATCAGGCCCACTCAAGGTTATGGGAAAAATGCCTCCCTTAATTACCCGGACACCTGGGTGAGGAAATCAGACTGCCTCCACTTACCCTACACTTACCATACTTCAAGGAATCATTCTGAGGTTCAAAAAAAAAAAAAAGCAATGCACTGTAAGCAATAACATATAATTTTATCTGCCTAATTTAAGAAAAGCCTAAATCAGATTGGAAGCTCAGAGTCACAGAGACATAAACTAGGAGAAAAGCTGCTCATCTATCAAGTACTTTAGAAGGGAGCAGATGGTCTGAGGTTGGGGCAGATTTGTTTCTGCTCAGCCACCACCTGCTCAGTGACCTCCAGCATCTCACTGTAACCACAGGTCAACTTCTCCTAAGCCACTGGGATACCAAACTGCATCTTCTCCAAAAGATTAAGATGTCATGTTTTAAGTTGCCAACTACAAACATACACCAGGCAAAATTTCACCTACCAGATGGGAAATGTTTAAAATGTTTACATATTCTCCCATCCCAATAAAATTATGGTGTATCCACTGACTATATGAAATACTACAGAAAGGAAATGTCAGGCAGGATATAAGGAACATCTTAATTCACTTTTTCCCACTATATTTCTCTGAATCACCAATAATAACAGTTCCCCATGTTCCTAGTGTGGAAGAATGGTCATTACCACACCTTCCCACTTCTCCATGGGGGTTTGTTGTCCTGGACAGTTTTCCTTCCCCCATACCTTTTCTCTTCACCCCACTCTGCACCAAAGGTTAACATGATACTGCCTTAGAGAATGAATTAATTCTTCCAGATCAGCTTTATGGAAGACAAGCTAAATGTAATCGTAACAGATGAAACTGATATGTCTGCATTTCCCCAGGTGTAAAACCTTTGAATCTCGTGGGAGACACTCCACTCATTCTGCTTGGCATTCTTGACACACAGGTCCAGGTGCAGAAGGCTATCTCAGCAGGCTGAAGTGACTGGTAATTGGCAACACATTCCCACTACAAATGGTCATAGGAGTGCCAATTTAGCACTTAATTATGAAAACCCCTAATGAGTTAGGGTTTCACACAATTCCCTCAGTGTTTACTCCGCTATCTTCTGTAATACACCGTCCTTCAGACATAACACTAACTAGGTATAAAAGCTATCTATTTTTTTTTACAATTAATTTACCATGCAGATGACTCGAATGTGTCAATGCAAGTCTGGAGTTCATCAGCCGGTGTTACCTCTCTCCATTCTCATGTTACAGCAGGACTACTGTCCCAGGTCAAATCTATTCACACCCATCGTAAGTGGGAGCAGCCACTGGTGGTGAAAATACAATTACACAGTATTTTGAAAGCAAAACATTCAAAGAGAAACCAGAGGAGAGACTTCTGCTATGAACTAAATGTCAAGATAATATGCAGATATCCTATTTTTTCTTCTTTAAAACAATTTTAATGTTGACACTATTACAGATGTCCCTTTTTTCCCCCTTTGCCGACCTCCACCCAGCCCCCGCTCCACTTCCCTCTGGCCCTCACCACACTGTTGTCGGTGTCTATGGTCATGCATGTATGTTCTGTGGCTAATCCCTTCCCCTTCTTTCATCCAGTCCCCTCTATCCCCTCCCCTCCCCTCCCCTCCCCTCTGACAGCTGTCAATCTGTTCCATGTGTCCATGCCTCTTCACTGTTCATCAGTTTATTTTGTTCACTAAATTCCACCCACCAGTTTGATCATATGCTGTCTTTCTCTGGCTAATATCAAGATATCTTAAAAGTCACATATGCTACCAATGGTTTATGGGATGAACCTCCTGCTTCTAAACATTGCTAGGTCAAACCCATTCATCAGTCACAATCTCAACCAAGCCTTACCCAACCCACTCTCCAGAATCTAAGAGGCTACTTAATTTATATTTAAAACATAATTTCTAGCATATGAATATATTGCAATGATGTTCTGGGAAGATGAGCTTCGAGTTCACATATCTACTGTTAAAAAGCTAGGAAGTCTCACCACTGAATTCAGAGTCTAGACATCTCTGTGGAACCAACCATGTAGGTAAGTGGATGCACGAACCAGAAGATCGAATAGGGGACTGGAAACCCCAGGACCACGGCTGCAGTGCAGGAAAGCACAAAGTACTTTGAAGCAAAGTTTTGCTCTACTTGAAGGAGATTTTTTTAGGAGTTAGCAAAACCCGCACATGTTCATCACATACACAGTAACTACACTATCCTGATAGCAAGTGTACAATGATACTAAGACAAAAATAATGGCCGTCAGAATGAGGGGCACGTCAGCCTCCCTCCCTGCAACAGCCCAGCGACTCACAGGCAGCAGTGAGCTCAGCAGAGCCTGCTGTGAACACTCCTGAAGGCCACCCATGTGGTCTCCAGGGACTTTTGTGAAAAGAAGGTTTTACGTAGAATCTATTCATAGGTTCACTGCCTGGAAGCACTTGGTACAAAACTAATTTTTACCATAACTAGGTCAACCGAATCACCTGCCACATGACCTTTGTCACTGTAACCATAGTCACTTGTCTTGTATTCTCCTTAAGGAAGGGGGAACAATTCACACAAAGCTGTGGATGAGGGTGACGAGCAGATTCTGACTTCCCTAGAGCCCCACATGAAGTCAAAAGGAGAAGAAAAAAAGTGAAAACAAGAATCCAGGCTTCCAAATCAAGTCACACAGGCATTCAGATGATGTCTTCAAACTCAACTATGCAGAAGAATGCAGCAAAACCATATACAGACCAACAATCTCATTATTTAAAGTAGTCTCATCCTGTGAAAATATGCTGGATAATTCCATCTAAATTAATTTTTTAAATTTATTTTTAGAGAAAGAGAAACACTGATGTGTGAGACAAACATTAACTGGTTGCCTCTCACACTCGCCCCAACTAGGGACAAAACCTACAATCCAGGTGTGTGCCCTGACCTGAATCAAACTGGTGACCTTTAAATTTGTGGGCAATGTCCAACCCAATGAGCTACATCAGTCAGGGTATTATCTCAATTAATTTACAATGGCCAGAGCTAAGATAACTATTTAGTACCTCTCTGAAAAAAATCACTGGAATCAATTCAGCAGTATCACTTGGAACTTCAAATCTGGAACTTCACGTAAAAATGGAGACATTTAAGACCCTGGAATTCTTACTAAAAATTCTGCTGGAAGAGAATTTCTACACAATTTCAAAAATATAAAACAAAGAAAAACAAAGACCTTGAGATGCAGTTATGTAAATAATAATGGGTATATCAATTTTTACAAACATTTATTTATTTGTTTGTTTGTTTGTTTGTTTATTATTTCTGGGGGTCAGGGAGGGAAGGAGAAAGACAGGGAGAGAAAGAGAAACATCAATGTGAGAAAGAAACATTGACCAGTCAGCCTTCGTATGGGCCCTGACCAAGGACCGAACCCACAACCTAGACATGTGCCCTGGCCAGGAATCAGAACCACAGCCTTTTGGTTTTCAGGACAACACCCAGACACCGGAGTCACACTGGCCAGGGCTGTACCACTTTGTAAGTGCCCTCCATGTGCTAGGTCCCAGTCTTCATTAGCCCCCACAAGACATCTTCCCCACTTTGGAAATGGGAAAATAACAAGGCAGAACATTAAATAACTTGATCTAAGCCAGAAACTATTCACAGGCATATCTGCTTAGCCTAAAAACCACACTACATTGCCTCCCACAAACTAATATCGGCCTGCTTCTCAGCTGCTTTTCATTCTTTTTGATTCCTCGTCCACTGCAGCTAATATTAATTATTAATAAATAAACCTACATGAGACAGTGTGTATGCTCTAAAATTGCTCACACATAGAATCACAGTAACGAGTCCCCCAAATTCCAGGGGACATTTTAGAAGCTTATAACCTGGTGTGAGTCCCTCTGGGTGTGCACTACCTGCGGCAGAAGTGTAATGAGATGCTGGAATGACCGTGCCTCCCGGAGGGCGCCTGTGGGAGTGCGGGATGAGGGGATCTTTCCCTTGCTGCTGGCAGATGAGAGTCACCACTTCACTGCAAGATGGAATACCTGCCAGTTCAAGAATCTTGATGAGAGACACATAGTGAAATTGCAATACTAAGTCAGGGTAGGTACTTGAAATTTTAACCCTCAGACAGGTTATACGGAAATAAAACTGGACATACATTAGAGAGACTTAACACTGATACAACAAGAGGTGATCAGGACATGCTCCAGAATCCCAACAACCCACCCACACAAATGAAACACAGCTGAGCTAACAGAGCATGCACACATCTCTTTAAGAGAATGTGCACTGAGTTGGTGATCTATCAAAATACAGACTCACCCTGTGTTGAAACAAAATATGCACTCAGTCTGTGTACTAACAAAAAGCACTCAGCCACTGTTGTAAGAAAGTAAGCATTCTGTGTTCCAACACAACACACAGACTCTGTTCTAACAGAAAAATCTCACAGCCACTGTTCTCATAAAACGAGCACTAAGTCTGTGTTCTAACAGAACATGCAGTACGTGTGCTAACACAAAACTCAGTCTTGTGTTACAAAAGAACAAGCACTCACTCTGTATCTAACAGAATACACACTCAGGCTTTATTCTGACAGAACTAGCACTCATCCTGTGTTCTAACAGAACATGCAGTCAGTCTGTGTTCTCACAGAACCCGTGTTCAGTCTGTGTTCTCACAGAGCATGAACACCCACTTGTTCTGTGATCTAGCAGGAGTACCCAGCCTGTGTGCCATCAGAACATGCAGCCATTCTGTGATCTCACAGACCATAAACTCAGGCTCTCTTCTACAGAACAAGCACTCATTTAGTGCCCTAGGAGGACGAACACTCAGCTTGAATTCGAACAGCATGAACACAGTCTGTGTTCTAACACAGCGAGCACTCGGTCTGTGCTCTAACAGAAACAGCAGTGTTGTAACAGAACACACACTCAGCCTGTGTACTAACTTAGGACACGTTCGGCCCATGTTCTAACAGAACAAGCACTGAGTCTACACTCAGCCAGTGTTCAAACACAACACGCTGTCAGCCTGTGTTCTAACACCACAATTACCCACCCGGTGTTCTAAAAGAACACACATCATTCTAGGTTCTCACAGACCATAAACTCAGTCTCACTTCTACAGAACAAGCACTCAGTCAGTGTTCTAGGAGAACGACCTCTCAGCCTGAATTCTAACACAGAACAAACACAACCTGTGATCGAACAGAGCATAAACTCACTCGGTGGTCTCAGAGCAAAGACTGAGACTGTGTCTACCAGTTCACTCACTCATTATGGGTTCTAAAACAACAAGTTCTCAGTCTGTGTTCTACAGAGAACACTCGGTGTTTTTTCTAACAAAATGAGCACTGTCTTTCTTTTAAAGGAACACACCCACAGCCTGTGTCCCAACAGAACAAGCCCTAAGTCTGTGTTTCAACACAGTACAAACTCATGTTCTACTACATAAGCACTCACCCTGTGTTCTAACAGAAACAGCAGTGTTAGAACACACACTCAGCCTGAGTCTAACAGAATACACACTCAGCTTTTATTGAACTGAACTAGCACTCATCTGTGTTCTAACAAAACACTCAGTCAGTCTGTGTTCTATAGAACGAGTACCCAGCCTGTGTTCTCACAGGACATGCAGTCATTCTGTGATCTCACAGACCACAAACTCAGGCTCTCTTCTTACAGAACAAGCACTCATTTAGGGTTCTAAGAGAACAAACACTCAGTTTGTATTCTAACAGAGCAAGAACCAGCCTGTGCTCTAACAGAATACACACTCAGCCTGCGTTGTCACAGAACAAGCACTCAGTCTGTCTTCTAACAAAACACGTACTCAATCTGCGTTGTAACAGAAGAGCACTTAGTTTTTGTTCTAGCAGAACAAGCTCTCAGCCTGTGTTCTATCAGAACACGTACTCAGTCCGTCTTCTAACAGAGCACACTCTCAGTCTGTGTTCTCACAGAATCTGCACTCACCATGGGTTCTAATACAATGCACCCTCAGCCTTCATTCTAACCGCTCCTGCACTTGGTCTGTGGCCTAGCAGCATCCTCACTCAGCTTTGTTCTCACACAATACACCCTCAGTCTGTTGTAACGGAATATGTACACCGTCTCCTTTCTAATGGAATAGGCACTTGTCCTTTTGCGTAAACAGAACTAATTGTGACTCTTAGTTCTAACATATACTTTGACTCACCAGGGGCTGTAAGGAACAGAGAGTAATCAAGGGACATTTTAGAAAGAAGACTATCAGCTGGTTACATGATGAATTCAAGCCACAGTGTGACACCTTTTATGTTCAAGGATCAATTCAGAAAGAAGGAAAAGGTTTATGATCTATATTTTTAAAGGATATTAGGGGACTTTCCCTTATGTCCAAGCGAGGAGATTGGGGAATCCTCTCTAAAAAGCAAGCTGGATAAAATGAATAAAAAGTGACCTTTCAGAGCTATGGGACTTAATCAAAAGCATCTAACAAACGAAAAATATTAGTGCCTGCAAACTGCAGTTCAGGAAGAGCAGCGAGGCTCTGTGGCATCCTTCCCGAGGCTGCTGCCACCTGCAGAGCGTTGGGTGGAGGGGCCACCAGCTGTGCTGCCTCAGGGAAGAATCAGGTGCCAGGTTGATGTACTGTCTGTGAAAGTGACACTTTCCAGGGAGACCCGACAGCTCTTCTAGCCCAACTCAGGGTACTGCTGAATAAAGCTGAAATGCATCAAGCACTCCTAACCACTCCTGACTAGCCCTGAAGCAGTGGCATGCGCCAAGAGACACAAAAAGCTCCCAGCCAAAAATAACCGGAGCAGATTTCAAATGTCTGAACTTCAGCTGCCTCCTCCACCCATCCATACACAGGACCTTCCACATAGAATAGGGCCTCCCTGCTCCTAGCCTCTGAACACAACCTCTGGGCAGTCCCTGCCTTAAAGCAAGCAGTGCAGAGACAGGGTAACCTCCAGGGCACCAGGTGAAAACAAAACCGAGAATCAAAAAATCTAAGTGGAGCAGCAGCAGTAACAGCGGTGCCCACACATCACAAGGGAGATCTTTCACAGATTTCGCCCTGGCAAGCCACCAGCAAACAGAAATGGCAACCACCATCTTCAAAGGGAAAACATCAGAAACCACAGTTCCTACAATATCATACCTAAAAAGTCTAGTTTTAGCAAAACTTAAAGCACAGGCAAAAATACAAACAAAACACAGGAAAGTGCAACCAATGCTAAGGGAAGGTGTAGTGGGGAAAAACAGTCCCTTGGGTGTCTCAGATGTTGGCACCACCAGACAAAGGCTTCAAATAGCCTTTGAATGTGTTTTTATAATATTTAGCATAAAGAACTAAAGGATGTTGTAAGAAATAAAGGAAAACATGCTTATGGATCAACAAATGGAAATTCTCAATAAGGATACATGAATTAAATGATGAGAACCCAATGAAAACTGGTTCTCTTTACTTTAGTACAATAACTCGAATAATAAATATATTAGAGGGGTATAAGAGAAGACTGGGGATGAAAAGGGAAAAAATCAGTGAACTGAAATACCAATCAACAGAAACTATTCCCCTGGCAGCACGAAGAGAAAGGTCATGGAAACATATCAGCAGAGACTCAGAAACCTGTAGGACAGCATCAAGTGCACACGTGATGTGAACCCCAGGAAAACAGGAGAGAGGAATAGGGACAGAAAATACTGCTACAGAAATATGGCTGAGAACCCCCAAATTTTAGCAGATAATGTTTACACACCCAAGAAGCATGACTAGCCCCAAGTCGGACAAATAAAACGGGGTGTCAACATGACACACTCAGCATTTTACACAAAAGAAAGAAAGAACAGAGAACAGCAACAAAAGCACACAACACAGTTAAAATGGCAAACATAAGTCCCCTGTGTTAAAAAGACAATGTCACGCAGAGAGGAGGAAATATGAGCCTTAAAAAGGAGGGAAACGCTAACATTTTCAACATTAGCTAACTTGCCCTTCTATTAAATGAAATATGCTGTGCTGAGAGAGACAAATACTGCATGATCTCACACACACGTGGAATCTACAACAGTCAAACTCAGAGGCAGAGCACAGTGGTTGTTGCTAGCGGCTGAGGGAGGGAAATAGGGAAAAGCTGGTCCAGGGTCATAAAATTTCAGTTATGCAAAATGCATAGCTCTGCAGCTCTAATGTATAGCGCAGTAATTCTAGTTACTAATGCTGCACTGTATACTTGAAATTTGCTGAGAGAATTGATCTTAACTGTTCTCACCACAAAAAAGTAATGAACCAACTATGTAGAATGATGGATACATTAATTAGCCCAATTGTGTCATCATTTCACAATAAATACATACACCAAAACGTTACATTTTGTACCTTAATTGCAGAACAATTTTTAGTTTTCAATTACAGCCTAAATAAAGTGGAAAGGAAAACCATTGTCTAAAAAATTAGGGCCAAGACCTGATCTGTGTGGCTCAGTTGGTTGGGCATCATCCCACAAATCGAAAGGTTGTGGATTCAATTCCCCGTCAGGGCCCATGCCTGGGTTGTGGGTTCAAACCCCCGTCGGGACACGTGCAGAGGGCAACCAATGCATGTTTCTTTCAAACATCAAAGTTTCTCTTCCTCTCTTTCTCCCTCCCTTTCCCTCTCCCTGGAATCAATAAAAAATAAAAGAATTAAACTAAGGCCGAGTTCCCTACCTGGTACCCATCGTCTGGATCCATGCTCCCTTTCCAGCCTATACTCAGTGCTTTTTACAAGTAGGCTAACTTAGATAACTGCTTTTCAGAGATATACTTCCTTTTCCACCTTGCATCTGTCCAATGTCTATTCATCTTTCAACTGCAAGCCCAGAGACTACCTCATCCACAAAGAATCTCCCGCCAGAAACTGCTGTACAGTGTACATCTGTGTACACACTACTTCCTAAGCTATTGAGACTGTTATCCTCCATTACAACTTGTTATGTATCTCGTTGAATGCTCTTGATAGTGTTGCCTGTGCTTCATATTCAGTCCATTAGAGGAAAACAATCTTTGTAGCACGTCACATGTATCATCTCATTGCAAATAGACCACTGAAAAAATATTGGTAAATATGCCATGGAAATGTATTTAAATTATTTTAAATATTAACTAATGAATTTTAAATAATTTAGATATGATTTATGAAGGTAAACATGTTAAAATAATGCAAACTATAATAACTTGATGATGATCTAAAATTCTAATTTATGCAATCTGAAAAAATCTTCATAGGGTTGAACATTAAAAAAATTATCTGCACATAATTCAATTGCATTATTTCAAGATCCTCAATTGTAGAAAATTAAACACACTCATACATACCCACTCCATTCACCTGTAGGTTCACTGTAACTTTACAAGAGTAAGTTATTTGATGATAAAAGTACACACTTCTAAATCTTCTATTTGGCAAATACCACAGTATAAGTCAATGTTTGATGACAGTTTAATCCTAGTACAGAGATACTTAATAATGAAATCACCCATTAAAATAACCCCCCACCTATTTCCCAGAAGAGAATCCCAGTCTCCCTCAGTTTCATCCGCACAAAGCACAGCTATGTTCACACCCACAGGTGCGAAGACAATGAAGGCTCCAGGGAATTTCCTGCTGCCCACCAAACTGCCTCCTTTTATACTGACCTCCCCTGCTGCACAGAACACCTTCGTTAAAGACAAGTGGGTGGCAAGCAGAACATTGTGCCAGGGACCTCAACAAAGCCTCCCCTCTGTCCTACGGAGCCTGGTCTTTGAGCACTAAACTGCTCCCACTTTTTCAGTTCCTGCCGTACCCGTAACGCTATCCATCTTAAACAGCTCACACTGAATTGACACATGCTCATTAAAACTTACAATTTATTTGGCTAGTATACTCAATATGGTTTTCTAGTATTATTTTAGCCAGTCTGGTGATGATAAGAATAAATTTTTCCTCAAAGAAGTATGACATTTGGTGTTCCACTGTGAAAGAAGACAGAGTAAGAAGCTTCTAAATGTTTGTCAGGGACAGTGCAAATCATGATTCAGACTCCATGTTCTTAAACTGTATTTAGTTTTGGGAGTAACAGCTCTCAGGATCTGTATAAACACAGGAATGGGACAGGCTCCAGGATTAAAGCACTGAGTGTTTCATGAGCTCTGAAGCTGACAAAATGCTAACTACTATGGAAAACAGAGGTGAAATTCAAAAGAGCTTAATAAATAAGATAAATGACTAAATTCAAAAAGCAAATAAACCAATATATCAAAGGTCTGTTGAGAAAAGTATCCAGCCATGTAATATGAAAAAATAGAGACATTTACTGAATAACATACAGGAAACATTGTACATAGGACGATGCCTCAGTCCCCTTCAGAGTAGGCACACTGGGACCTCACACAGTTCTCCCAATTGCCATTAGCTGCCCCATTATATTTTCCTGAATCTCATCGACAATTTGAAATCTCTTCCCTTTCAAAGGTGATTTTGATTTTGGAAAAAGCCAGAAGTCACAGGGCGCCAAATCCGGGCTGTAGAGGGGCTGAGTCACCTGGGTGACTTGATGTTTCTCCAAAAACCTCTGCACAACACGTGATACATGAGTGGGTGCGCTGTCATGATGATGCTGTCAATCACCAGTTGCCCACAGCTACAGCCATTTTTGATACGTTGCATCTCTCAGCCAACAAGGAACACCGAGGCAGTACTCCTTATGAACTGTTTGGCCTGGAGGGGCGTACTCGTGATGGACAACACCCTCCCAATCAAAGAACACAGTTAACATGGTCTTGATCTTGCTGTGGCTTTGC
>PVIA01013195.1:0-33500 GCA_004024845.1 Tonatia bakeri | reverse complement strand
CATTAAAAATGCTATTAAAATGTTCCTTAAAGAACTTTCAAAGTATTTAGCAGTTATGAGTTTGCTATAATGTAAAGTAGAATAACAAATAGTATATCAATTTTTTATTACTTTGGATATTCCTAAAACACTCAATATTTGACTTTAAAGAATTTGCTATAAAATATTCAGTTTACATGAACCAAGTTATTATTTTATAGTACCTACATTGAAAATCATGAGAATTAATAATTTTTTAAAACTTTTTAAATCTGGACTTTTGTAATGGGCATCATATTGATTTACATGCACCCAGTTTCTTCCTTCTCTATCTACCCCACAAAGAACTGACCAACTGAACATTATAAAGCCATTTTGATTCTGACTCCCCTGCTCAGAGTCTTTGAGATCTTTGTACCATCAAAGTAAAGTGAAACCTTAGAATAATCTATGAATCTTCAGGATTTGACCTTATCATAACTTCAAAAATGTTTTCCTCATTGTTCTTCTGGTTCTGGACCAACTGGAGCTTTATATGCTCTTCATTGGTGCCCATGTGTATCTCTGCATTTCACCTCAGTTGCACTCTTGCTCATAACTAATTGTAGCCTTCACTTTTTCTTCTGACCACAAGTAGTTCCTCCTTTCTTTGAATTTAATACTTGTCAATTGTTTGCATTTATTGTACCTCCTCATAAAATAGATATTGGTTTACTGTCATTGCTCCCTCGCTAAACTCTGTACTCTTTGAGGTCAGAGCTATGTTATTTTCTTTGCATCATCAGTGACATATTTCAGAATGTTTGAATATTATAGCTCCTGAGGCAATATGTGCTCAAAAAAGTCAAGTGTTAGGTATTATTTAGTGTGCAAAACAATGGTGAATGATGACCATTGAATGGCTCATTTATTCATTAGTTCTACAATGTTACGAGGTGCCCGCTATGTCCTAGGTTTCTGCCTGAGCACTGGTGTCTATTTCCATGTCAAATTCCTTAATAGATTAAAAACCTGCCCTGAGGCAGATTCTGTTTAGAATACCTGACTTAACCTCATATTTCTCTGTTTTCAGGACCTTTCCTATAGTTACTGCCGTTTTTTGGTATTTCTCTAAATTAAACCAGCTACATTTCTAATTCCATAATTTGGAAAAATTGCCATTGTGGAAAATGTCTATCTTCTAAAAATTGATTCACATGTGTTACTTTTTATCCACTCAGGGTGGATATTTTTGGCCATCGGTGTTACCCTGGATGGTATTTGAATTTTCTGTCTTCCTCTTAAACTGATGTTCTGATCCTTTAGGAGACTGCAGTCCCTGTATCAATTTCTCTAATTCCCTCCATGGGGCACTCATAACCTAATCCACTCTTTCCCATAGAAATTCTTAGCATGGCATAATATTTATTTATGTATGTATGTTACTCACTGCACGTTTCTGAAAATATTACTGCAATGAATATGTAGGCCTTCAAAATCAGACTTTGGTAAGATTTGGAAGTCATAACCTCATGATATAGGTAAAACCTGCTTTAACATAACCTTTGTTTCAATGCATGATCATGCAAGTTTTGTTTGTTTCAGAAGACAAATATTTCAGCAAACACTGCATTCATTAATACTAACACAGTGCCTGGTGCATAGTACCTTCTTAACACATATCACTGAATCAATGAAATTTTCTGTTTTCGTGCCTTAAAGAACAATGAGTACAAAGAACATATGAGAATGGGACTCCTTCCGTGTGTGTTTGTCTCTGTGTGTATTTGTGTTTCTCCTTTAGCTGTGAGATTCTATTGAACTCTCTTTTTTTTCTGTGGTTTTGACTTTCATTTTTTATTGAAATATCTATCTATATCTGGCTCTATACATGCATTTAACCTATCTAGGCTTCTCTTCCTTTCAAAGTTAGGGGAATTGGTTTGAACAAACTAAATTCTCTTCTAGCTTTAAAATGTGACACTCCATGGTTTAGGTGTTCTTATTCCATTCTTTTGTCATTATTGTTACTTTTGGATATATTTTTCATTTCTTCTTTCCCCAGGATATTAAAACACTATATATACATACCTTCATAGTAGAAAGTATAGACACTAATTTTAAAATATTCTGTTAAATAAATGTAATGATGTATGAACAATGTGATTTTTTTACAGTTTTTTGTTTCAAAATTAGCTTTGAAAGTAGATCATTAACACATTGCTCTTACCTGCTAGCTACTTAAATGAGGAAAGGCAGAAGCTAATGATAAAATGATCTCATTAAAGCAGGATTTGGCTTTACTCTGAATGTCAAGTGTATAGATTCAGGCTTAAAGAAAATCTGGGCCCTTTGTCAGTTGCAGTATCTATGGTTTCACTCATCCCTCTGGATTTTTTTCTACTGTACTCTGTAATAGTATTTATTTCTTTACAGCTTTGCATAGCCTAATTATGAGCTCCTCAAAGATGTGAATCATGTGCATATTTTAATTAAAGTTTTCAGTAAATTCAAGATGTTTCTATAGAACAGCAATTATTCAAAAATAATATAAATTATATCAATTAACTTTAAACTTTTTAATACTTGAAACTTTGCTGATTAGCAATTTCTTTTGTAAGAGTTCTATTTGCTGGTAACCAAAAGCCAGAAAGCTTGGTATCTAACTGGGACCCTCTTTTTTTGGCTCTGTTCCTTAGCAGCAAGCCTGGAGACTTAGTCTTTTAATCTTTAGATATATTGTCATTTGCTTTAAAGCAAGAATTCACAGCAATTACTTTGAGCTACAAACCCTCTGCCTGCCCCCCACAAACCCAATTCCTTGGAATGCCTTTCCTAATCATGGTACTCTTACACTCCCTCACATATATCTGAATAAGCAAAAAGAGTTTCCTTTTAAAAAGTCGGCTTGTGGATAAAAACTAGGGGCGGGTGGAAATGGGAGGGAGGAGGGGAGGGCTGGGTGGGTGGGTTAGAATGGGAGTAAAAGATAGAAAATTGTACTCCAACAACAATGAAAAAAAAATTTGGCTTGTATTGTGAGTCTTTAATCGCTCTCAGGTTAGGCCATGCCACGGAAGACAAGATTTCACTGAGAACAACTTTTTACCAAAATATAGGTGTCTTAGATAAAACAGGCAATAGCAAAAAGACTTGTACCTGTCAACCCACTGTGAAGGAACCTTTAGTTGGATCCACAACACAGCCAGTTAGATAGTTTGAGATATTATAGTTAAAATACTCTAATTTCTTGTACGTGGGGTTGCACCACAAATAATCAAATTGAATTAGGTAATGAAACAATGCATTTATAATAATGAGTCTAAGCTGTTTAATGGAAGTCAATAATAGGGCCTCAGTTACAGTTAAGAATAAAATGAAATTAAGTACTTCCATGATATCAAAAATCTTTCCCACCTCTTGTTCTCTATCTTCCCTGTGCGCTTTCCATTTTATCTCTTTCTAATCCCTACTCCTTCCAGATTTTGGTCCATCCGCAGAAGTGTTCATGGTCAAGAACGGTTCCAGAATCTTTATGTTATATCTTTCGCCATTTGAAAATGTCTCCCATTTGCCCGTGCTTATCAGGAGAATTTCATTTAAATTCTCAAAGTACCCTTTTCAAAAACGTAAAAGTGTTATTCTCATAGATGTATTGAATAATCACATCAAAACATATTAAACTTTTTAATGAAATACTAGCATAATGGTAAGATTACTTTTAAATTTTTTAAAAAAACCAATGCATTTCTATTCAGAAAGATAGAATGCTAAAATAAGATTTCTAATTCACATGCGAAACTAGTTGATGACCTACTGGGCAATAAAAAAATAACTAAGACTTTAGGGTGAAATCTTTATCATGCATCTCTATTTGCATCTCAAATTTATTTGCATTCCTATTTGATATGAAGCATTTATAACACTATCAAAATTTTATACTAATCAGCTACTTTACAGAGTTGTTAAATTTTCAATCAATATAAATAAAATCAAATAAAATGTACATAGAACTAAAAAATTATAGAACTTTTGGCTAGTTCTGCTCAACAATTCTCTAATGTGACATTAAATAGCCATGCAATTATCTTTTCTTTCTTTCCACATTAGGGATACTTTTAAACAGTGCCGTGAAAATGTTGTGTTCACATGGTGAGGATTAAATGACATGTGCAAAAAAAAATGTTTAATGTCATTCTTGGCACAGAATAAATTCACAATAAAGTTTACTTATTTTAAATAAGATATAATGTTGTAAAAATGCAATCTTTTTGAGTTTGTGAGGTGTTACTTGTAGATTTTTAATATTAATTTATATTAAGTGTCTTTTAAGTAATATATTTTTTCTCCTTTCTTTTCTTCACTCTTTAATTCTTTCCTTGTTTCCTTTTCTGCTTCCTCTTTTTCCTCCCTCCTTCCCTTCTTTGTTGTTTTCTTTCTTGTGTCAAAAATCCAGATACACTAAATATTAAAACCAGATCAGTAAAATAACATTTACTAAGAGTTTAAGGTGCATATAAGAACAGTGCATAAATTGGGAATCTTCAATACAAAGCTGATATGAAACTTAGAGCTATAGATGTTTAGAATTGTTTATAAAGTGGGAATGAGGAAGTTGTTTAACTTTTACAATAATTAGTTATTACAATTGATATTCTGGACATTAGAAGGTGGCTTAGAAGTGATTATCTTATACCACTTTGGAAAAATAAGGTAAATTCTATTTATGATTACCAGAGGCATTTCTAAGAAATAACCTAAGTTATGTTTTACTTGTTTATGACATAAGTTACATTTACTTCTGATTACATGACTTAAGTGGTTTTGCCTGCTGGGGGAGTTTTCGATCCTGGTCTCCACTTTGTTTCATTTTAATGGTTTCTTCTGTCTTTTCACGCTTCCCTTCTTCTCCCTTCATATCTGTGTATGATATTGTTTTGTTGTATTGATATTGTGTATGATTTGTTTAAAAATGAATAAATCACAATGAAAAAATAAACAATGAAACTTCAGCACCACTCTCAGGTGGTCTTTGTGGACTCCCTATAAAGGAAAAGTCTTCCTATGATTAATACTGCGCTGAGGAAGTCAAGCTGACAAATGGTCACTCAAAAGATTCATTATTCCTGCTTCGGAGGCTGTTAAATATTATATATTTTTAGGGATCAAGGCACAATGTATCACTTTCTTTGGATGGAGTTTTTACTATTGTTATTCTGGTTTATTCTGCAACTGTGTATCAGGTATTTTGAAAATGGTTAAAATTAATCATTATGACCAGAAATGGGTAAACTGTAGTCTATGGGCCATATGTTGCCCACTGCCTACCTTTGTACATCTGTGAGTTAAGAATGGTTTTTATATTTTAATAGTTGAAAGTAATATAAAAATAATATAAAATAATATAAAATAAAATAATAAAATAATATAAAATGAAGGAACGCAGTCATGTTCCTTCATTTATGTGGTGTCTATGACACCTCTTGTGCTGTAATGGCGCATCTGTGTAGTTTTAACAGGGGCTGTACTACCTGCAAGCCTAAAATATTTACTAACTGATATTGCTGCATTAAGTTTCCAACTTCTACCTTGGACCATATGTTTTAAAATACAAAAGAGAGAAATCCAGCAAGTTGGAGACTGACAAGAGGCCATAGTTATAACACACAAAGAATGTAGATTTGGAGAAGTTTGACCCTGTGACACTATTTCTGGTGTCATGAACCTAAATATGATATTTGGTGGTTACCTCATCAGGGGGAGATGAGTAAATATGGTTTAGTTTTTGAGAAACTGATTTTATGGTAAGCTGGGACATTTTGAAAATTTTGTATGTAAAACTATCAGTTTTTGTGCAGACAATGTGGACTACGATGACCACCAATGAGAACACAGGACTTCACCAACCCAGCACCAGTTTTACCATTCGTTTTCTCCATGACATCCGCAGAGTGCTGGATAAGGGTCTAACATGTAAAATTTCATGGCATGCTGTGGGCTTGTTTCCAAATGCACAGGACAGATAAATGAAAGTCAATGGTGGGTATAAAGAAAGAGAAATTGGGAAAAGTGAATAAGTAGTTACTCAGAAATAGAAAACAGCAAAATAAGGAAACACTTGTAAATGTTCGATTTAGGGGTCTTGTTGCCGTGAATGTCCAACTATATTCCTGGCTTTAGGCTTTGTAACATTTTTCAGGGTCTGTGTTCATAATGCCCCTTCTAATGGGAAAGGGAAAAGTAATATAATTAACTTTAGAAAATCAAATTCTGAATAGATATTATATTCCTTAAGATAATAATGACTATAAACAATCACTGTACTCCAGTTGATAAATTTGTGTCAGGGCTATAGGTTAGGAATTATAAAGTTACTTTATTTGTATACTGTAATTCAGGTAAATATATTATAGATAATAAGAAACATGTTTCACTTTCCAAGAAAGCAGTTACAAATAAGGAAAGAGGGAATGTCAAAATGAACTCTCTGATGATGTATTAAAATAAGATTTATCAATATAAACTCATTTTAGAGAGGTAGATCAATGGATCAATAGACAGATAGATGAAAAAATAAACTGACTGAAAGAAAAAAATAGATGTGTGTATATATGAGTTAATACACTGCTTGTGTAGATATTTTATATGTATAGCTATTTATCAATCTAGCTATCTGTCCCTTGCTCTGTACACTAAAAGGGGGCTAGAAGCAATGATGCCGTAGTAACAGCGAGCACAACTATGACCCAATTTTTTATTTCTAAATAAAATTCTTCATGAAAATGAGTCAAAGCTCCTTGGAAAAATAGATGATTTTAGAAGTGAAAAAGGGAAACTGTAAGATGACCTTGGAGCATGTTATAGTGCCTGAGCACAGGGAAGTGCTAAAAATTACACATATATTATTTTTTAGGGCCAAGAAACATTGAAAGGGTTCAGAAACCATCTTGAAAAAGCTCCTAATAGCCAAAGTTGGGATACCTTGGGTGACAAAATAAATAACAATGGTACTGACTTCTAGACACCAAAATAAAAGCTATGAATACGTATGATATAATGAATACAAACAAATTAATAAATAAAGAAGAGTAAACAAATATCCCCTACAACAAATTTTTTGTTCTGGGGGAAGGAAAATAGTAAGTGGAAAATCACCAATTCAGTCATGGATTCAGAAATTAGTGAAAAAAAGTTAAAGCAGAAAAAGAATATTTGTATAGTCTCAAGTCATCACCTACAGAGTACAAAGGGACTTAAAAGGGGGGAAGCAACTTTACAAAGCAAATTTACAATATCCTAGTATATACCACTTTGGCAAGTGGTCAAGAAAAACATTACCAATGATAAGACATATGAGTATCATGTATCCTTAGTATGATGCATGTGATTGCTGAGATACTTTGACTATATATGTATTACCTCAATATAATCAAAAGAAAATGTCAGGCAAACCAATATTGAAAGAAATTCTACAAACTGACAAAACTTTCCAAAAGTGGACAGTTTTTGAAAAAAATGGGAAGTCTGAGGCACTATCCTACTTTAGACTAAAGATTCATGCCAACAAAATGCAATGTGGGATCCTGGATTAGATCCTGGGAGAGAAAAAGCACAAAAATAGAAAAAATAAAGAAATTCACATAACTTCTATATTTTAGTTAATAGCATATTGTCAATGTTATTTACTAGTTTTGATAGCTGTCCTATGTTTATATGTCATTAGCATAAGGGAAAGCTAGCTGAAATGTAAAGAGAATCTCTATGCAATTTTTGCAACTCTTCTGTGAATTTAAGATTATCAACATATAGTCTTAAATGCTCCCTACTACTCTGTTTTCCTTTGCCCAAAACAGCCCTACCAATACTGAGGAAGTGACAATTATTCCTGGTTCCTTATTGAGCAGGCAGAGAATGAAAAAACTAACTCAGGTAACACATACACTGCTTCCTAAGCTTCCTGACACTCTCTGTTCCCTTCAGGAGCAGACATAAGCAGGAGAAAAAATGGAAGTATGAAGTCAGAGTGGCTTATCTCTTTTTCATGCCCAGAAGGAAGAAGAAAGCAAGCTCTTAGAAATCAGAGGAGAGAAAATCTGAATACAATGTATTATTCCCACACTTTATTTCTTTTAAAGAATAATTATTTTATTACCAGAGGGATATTCTTTGAACAAGAAAATCTAGGCATTGTATTAAATAGCAATTCAAACAGAAGTTTAGCATATTTATCATTTTACTCTTGTTTCTGATAGGTGTTTAAACAGAATAAAAGCAAATAGCAATCAACTTCCCTCATGTACATGAAGAGGATGCAAAGAACATTACCTGTAATATTAATGAAAGTTAGATTTTCCAAAGAACAATGATGATATGACTTTTAAATCATTTTATTAAAATATAGGCAGAAAGATTTTTGATTTACATGTATATTTCAGACTACAAATTATTAATAATTCTTTTACTTCATTATTTTCATCTAAGATCAGACAAAATGGGAATGAATATGCAGAGAAAGAATAATCTGAGCATTTGCATTCTGTCCTATGGTTATGATCATCAAGTAGTTTAAGCAAAAATAAAATTCACTAAGTTGCAATTAATGACAAATCTCTACCTCAGTCACTGGCAATTTCTTGACATCTGAACTGAATTACTTAGCTCCACCTCAGTCTCACAGCAGGGATAACAGATTCGGGAACTTACAGGGGGAATCAGAGAAAATAATTAAGTGGATTTAGCAGTGGTGGGCACCGTGGCAAACAAAGGAGTCCCTGCCTGTGCATCGTGGCAGCCTTGCAGGAAGGTAAGCTTGGTCTTTTCAGATTTGTCTTATTTGACTTTTCCCAAGAGACAGCAAACCCCAAGATTTTTCTATAAAATTTCTCTAGCCTATTATTTCTTTCCCACAAGACTGTTAGTGCTGTTTGGCATGCATAGTCATTGCTTCTCTTCCAGCAGCAGAAGAGGCAGCAGGGACGCAGAAGTAGTAAGAGTATGAGGATGAGTGTCTGTCCCTAGTGGTAGGCTGTGCACTGGTTGGGATTTAAAAAAAAAATCTTTGTTCAAATAAGGATGAGTAATTAAGGCTTAAGACAGGTTTTATTTGTTAGAAGACACCTTAAAGATAATTTATACACTGAAGTATATGTAAAATACAAGATAGTGGAATAGGAAGATCCTGAGCTCACCTCCTCCTTGGACATAAAATTTACAATGGCATTTAGAACAGCTAGAGCTGAAAGCGAACTGAAGATTGGAAGAACGGATTTTTGCCACTAAGGATATAAAAAAGAAAGTCAAGTCGAGATGGGTAGGAGGGGCCTAGCCTGGATCTGTTCCCACTGTGTGGTAGCCCACCAGCAGGAGGGGTAACATGACCCTGGAGGTCCCCACTGAGGAGCAAGGGTTCTGAGACATACATTGGCCTCCCCAATGATGGGGGACTACATTAGGAAGAGCAACCCCCATATATTTGACTTTAAAAACTGGGGCTTACATCCAGAAAAGTCAAAAAGCTATAGAAAAAATCAAGACCCCTCCTGTAAACAGTCCTCACCCATGCTCACAACCTTCAAGTTCCAGAACAAAGGCAGCAGTTTGAAAAGCTGCTGAAACATAGTGTCTGAAACATTCATTATGAAGGAGGAACTTTCCTGGACAGAAGCATTGGGGGTGGCATTTCTTTTTCTTTTTCTTCTTCCACCAAGCTGGCCCATTGTTGGTGAACAGAGAACACACAGAGAACACACTGTTTGAGGATGGGGGTGAAGGGAATAAGCAAAAAGACAAAAGGGTTTAGGAAGTACAAACTTCCAGTTATAAAATAAATAGGTCATGAAGATGTAATGGGCAGCATAAAGAACATAGTCAATAATGTCATAATAACTTTGTATGGCTACAGATGGTTACTACACATCACAGAAATCATAAGATAATATATAAATGTCAAATTACTATGTCATATACCTAAAACTCATATAATATTGGATGCTGACTATAATTTTACAGAATTAAAATAACAAATCAGTGAGACTGAAGGGAAAAAAAAGTGCATTTAATCTTCAAAGGAAGACTATTTTATGCAAGTTTTTTCCCTAAACCTTCCAAAGTATTATAAAATGTTTCATGGCATTGGGAATACTAAAATACCATGTATCTAAATATATCTGCATTTACATATATATATTATACATGTTAATGAATTTTTATTTTCTGGGTCTTTCTGTACATTTGAGCACACATATATTCATGCATTTTCTTTGCCTTTTTGTTTTAGAATTGTAATCTAAGTTTGATAAAGTGTGACTAGCAGATTGTTTTACGATGGGCAAAAGTGAATAGTAATCTTGAGTTGGGTTAAAGAAGATGTTTGCAGACCCTTTGCTCACATTTCCCACTTGGCTACTCCAGACATTTTTGATGCTGTGATTATGTCTCGGAGCTCTATAATCTCGCCTCATCAATTCATGCTGGTTCAGTGTATCCTTAGAGCATTTCTTCTGTGAACCTCACTTGTCATTGCCCTACTCCAGCTGAATTTGGTGGCCTGCTGAGATTCAATTCTTCACTCAAATACTCCAAGAGCAATTGTCATTTTAATATATTTAGATAAGTATTGACTCCTTTGTTTGAAATAAAACTTTTATGCACTGACAGTCAAGCATTTGACATGCATTACAAGTAAAAATCTCACTGAGATGCAATGAAAGCCTTTAACTGATAGCCATGATATCCTGACTTTAGTTGTTGCTTTGCCAGATGTTAATTTTTAAAACTTCTAAAGGTCAATCCCACTGCTGCTCATTTTCTTTATCTGTAAAAAAAGGAAACCATCCTAAATGGGTGCTAAAATATCTCCTGTCTGTCAAAGGTTGTGGTTTGCACTGGACTCCCCTGTAGGGCTTCTAAAAACACAGATTTCATTTAGTAGGTCAGGAGTGAGGGCCATAAATTTATATTTCTAACAAGTTTCCAGGTAATGATGGTTTTCTAGACTACAGTTTTGGTAGCACTACTCAATGGAACACTGGGCATCAGCACTGTGCTATGCTCAACTTTGCATGATATCCTAACTAAGTAACATTTCCTGATTCTATGACTTTGCCATTTTCATAAGATTGTATGTGTCGGGCATGTAAGGTGCAACAGTACAGTAGTAACAGTGAAGACTTTGATATCATACTTGAGGCTGAGTCTCCTTCTCTGCAAAACTCTTTTAACCTCAACTTCATTTCTAAAATGAGCAGGTAAACACATGTTTCATAGAGATATTATGTGTTAAATGCATGTAAATATGTGCATTACATTTATATTTCATTCCTCTTTCACCACCTTCCTTCCAACCATCTCTTCTTATTGTACCACAAAGATTATTTGTCCACAATTCAGATAACTGATACAATAAGCACGTTTAGCTATTTCAACATTTTAACAGATGTCTATCTGCCCAGGCATATACAAATGTTAAGGGGACTAGGCGATAAAAAAAATATGATAACAGTGAATAATATATACCATGTGTTCCAGAAAACTTCATTCTAAAAGGTATCATAAAAGCAATAAGGAAGAGTACAAGACCCAGTCTTGCATTTGGGGGAATGGGTAAGATGACATGGTCAAAAAATTCATCTTAGAGAAGATTCTCTTTTTGCTTATCTTTAAAATGCATTTGAATAGCCAGCTAAGGAATTTCTTTCAGAAAGTGATAAACAGTAAAATAATAAAGGCATAAACTATGTCTTTGCAATTCCTATATATATATATATATATATATATATATATATATATACACATATACTCATTCATATATATATATACATGCACATATACATCAGGCCCTCAAATGATATCCTTTTGTTCAACATCCTTTCATTACAATATTGATGAGAAGGAAACAACCTTTCCCAGCTCGAGCCACAGCCTGTGTGGAGTTTGTGTGTTCCTCTCATGTATATGTGGATTTTTCCTAGGTACTTGTTTTTTTCCCCCACCTCCTGAAGCAGTATATGTTAGGTGAACTGGCATGTCTGCTTTGCCACACTGTGAGTGAGTGTGTGTGCACGGGGAGGGGGGTGTGAGTGGCCCTGGGATAGAACGGCTTCCTGTCTGGGGTTGGGTCCCACTTTGTGTCCTGAGCTTCCAGAATAGATTCCAGTCATCTATGACCCTGAACTGAAATAAGAGGGTTAGAAAAGAACCCCTTACTTATTTTTATTAATCTTTCTTTAATATGTGTATAACTCATTTTTATTTCAATGTTTAATATTAAGAGTGTTCTGGATTTAGAAGTTTACAGATGTTTTTGTGACCATAAGTATGTCATAGGCACTCAACTCTTGTTTATATCAGTAAGCCTATGGTAAAAATGGTTTCTTTATATATCATTTTACTTGTTGCAGTTTCCAAGAACATATGGATGTTAAGTGAGAACGTACTGTGTGTGTACATATGTATATATTTAGTATATATGTACATACTATATGTAAAATCTTGTTAAGCATGCATATTTTAATTTTCTATCAATGTATAACAAATAAACTAAATAATAATCATTTACTTTTTTATAATTACATAATTAAGACAGATTTTTCCAGGGATGGTTCATGCTTCACAAGCATCACTCATGACTGACTGTGGAAGATCATCACTGGCTGGGAGTTCAGTTGAAGCTGTTAGCAAGGGATTGTGGTTCTTCTCCATGGGGCCCTCTTCAGTTGGCTGTTTGATCTTCCTCACAACTGAATTAGTGTTACCAACAAAAGTGAAAGCAGAATCAGATCTTTTTAAGACAGGCTTTTAGGTTTGAATCTTAGCTATCTTTATAAGGTCTTTAAGCCTCGATTTCCTTATCTATAAAATGGGACTAGTAAACTGACTTCATAGAGATGATGTTAGGGTTAACATATATGAACTAGTGATGCTGGTTAAACAGTATCGCTTCTGCAATATTCCATTAAAAACTTCATGGCCATCTGTCACTACCACCATGAGATGGAAAACAGCAGGTCTTGCTAAGGTGACAGAGATCAGAATATGAAGGAATTTATAGCAATGCTAAGTGCCTTTCATACCAGAACTGAAAACAAGTCATTTTAAACTAGAGTGTCATGAACATATTTGGTTTGTAATTAGCAGATTATTTTGACAGCATTGTGAGCGTGGGATTAAGATCACAACTGAAGTTAACGGAGACCAATTTTTTAGATGCCAGGGCCTAAGAAATAAACTGCGAGAGCAGGTGCAGCAAAGAAAGTGATATAATGGAGACAGAAATGCAGAAATTGGAGATAGAGGTGGAAGATGAAAAGAGAACTCTTGGAAGGCAGACTGAAGAGGCCTGAAAGTGAAGGAGGAGGAGGAGGAGGAGGAGGAGGAGGAGCTGTGGGAAGATGGTGTATTTAATTTTGGACATTTGAGTTTAAGGGTGAATGAGAGACTTCAGAGATGGTGGTACTATTTTAAATCACACTTATTGTTGAATTCCTGCACCATAAGCAGATGGACCAGAAAGAAAATATAACTGCCCAAAATAGTCTATTATTTGTGGCTAGTAATATGAGATATTTTTAAGAAAAAGTTAATAAATTATGGACTTAAATGTCTAAAAGAAAAAAAAACAGTTAAACTACACCTAGGTACTAGGATTAGGGGAAAATATAATACTATTCTATTTGTCTAAATGTTAGTCGCTTCTTAGCAATTATTGAATTTACATTAACCTATTCCTAGAAAATGAGTGTATATTCTCACAGAGACTTCTGAGGAGGTTGGTATCAATGGATGAGTTTGTCCTTACTATTCTTGTACATCTTAGACAAAAGTGACATCAAGATGCTCCTGTCTGCTCTACCCTTAACATTATCCACAGTTTTCTGTTTTTTCGGCAATCAAGACAAAAGGATTGCTTTCGATCCCCCTTTTCCCTTGATCCATCATTAGCCACTCCCCTTTAGAGCATTACTTTTTTAGGAAAACTCACAAATCTGTCACATGTCAAAATGGGTTGAAACCTGCTATTTTTTAAATCCATCCATTCATTTACTGGAGAATACTTACTTAGCACCTACCACGAGCCAGGCACCATTTCAGTATGAGAGAGAGATGCCATTCGATGTGACGGACAAAATTCCCTGCTTTCTTGAGTTTCTAGTCCAGGGAAGAGTCTACAGTATGGTATATCAGATGATTATGGGTGTTATAGAGGAAAAGATAAGGAAGAAATTTGATGCATAATTAGAAAACTTAATTTTGAATAAGTAGACAGGGATGACAAAACTAAGAAAATAAAGCAAAAAATGACTCGAAGAGGCAGGGAGCTAAACTTAACGGCAAATGAAGCAGAATGTACCAGGTGATAGAACAGTAATGGGATAACTTGAGGAAACAGAACGTCCCCGTGTTTGTGAAATAGTAAAGAGGTCAGTGTGACTGGTGTGGAGTGAGAGAGCAGATAGTGAGGCATGTGATGACAGAAAGGTAGTGAGGACACATGAGTCCAACCAGTAGAAGCTGTACTTCAGTGCTAGTGAGATGGGAAGGGTTTGGCCAAATGGGACAGAGTGCTGATATAATCTGACTTCCCCACGGAAGTGAAGTTTAAAGATAAGCATAATCTAGGCAAAAGAGGGAGTAAAAGCATTCAGGTAGAGGAAAAGCATGCATGGAATACCAATCTTTCCTTTTAAGGGAATAATCATAACTGGTGACCTCTCCATTTATTTTTTTTCTTTAATTAAATTTATTGGGGGTGACATTGATTAATGAAATTATAGGTTTCAAGTATGCCCAGTGACTCAACTTCTGGGTATCTACCCCCAAAATTTGAAAAGATATATTAGCAAAGATACGTGCTATGTGCACCCCTTTGTTCATTGAAGCATTATTCATGGCGACCAAGACATGGAAACAACCTAAGTGCCCTCTGATAGATGATTGGATAAAAAAGATTTGGTACATATATACTGTGGAATACTATGCAGCCATAAGAAAAGATGAAATGCTGCCATCATGACAATGTGGATGGATCTAAGAGTATCACGCTAAGTGAAATGTCAGACCCAAAAAGTCAAGAATGTTATAATTTCACTCATGTGGGATTTAAAACTGAAAGCAACAATGAATGAACAAGAAAAACAAACAAAACCTCATGGACACAACAGTATGGTGGGTTCCCAGAGGGAAGGGTGTTGTGGGTAGTAAAGGGTAAAGGGGATAAAATATACTGTTATGGAAGAAGGTGTGACTTTGGGTGCTGGGCACACAATGCAATATACACATGATGCATCCCATTTCTACCTAATGGGGTCAGCTATGAGATAAGATATTATTATATTATAAGATCTTATTATGAGATAAGATATTAAGGTCTTTTAGTGTATTTTTCCTGTTGATCATGTGAGTTAGCAATCCAGCCTTAATTTCCTAGTGAATGTGTTGAGATAAGCTCCTAATTGATGAATGCTTTAAAAAAGAAAAGCGGCTGAATTTTTTAAAACCTAAGCCTTATTATTTAACATAAAACATATCACTCAAAATAAAACTGAATTTTTTTTCAGAGAAGTAGTTACATACACAAAAACATGACTAATTCCAAATTTCTAACAGCTAAAGCAGCATGACAATTTCTAATGACCAAGTTGAAAACAGCTTGTAGGTTAATGCCCAGAGCTGATTTTTGGCTTTGTTTTTGTTTAGAAGCTTCAATTTGAAGTTTTAGTGATTTCAAATTAAAAAAAAAAACTTAAAAATGGAACAATTTGCTTTGCTTTTCAAATAAACCACTTGTCTCAAATTTATTTTTAAATGAATGAACAAAATATTTTCAATAGTCAATATTTAAAAATGAAGCTATGGGGAAAACTTTTAGTGTAATCATAATGCTCATATTTTAATACCAATAGAAATTTTAATTTTGTTTTTCATGTATTAATTGTCTACATCTTAGAAAGATCTCTTCCTACACTCCATGGCGGAACATCATCGTTTGTTCATGGAAGCTCTCTAAAGTCAGTGTAAAATCACAGAGATGAAACAAATCCAAACTGAGTATGCCAAACAAATTAAATTACATTAAGGATAAATATATGACAAGAACATATTGAATATTAACTTGTATTTTGTTCCTTGATTTTCTTTTACTTTTTTTTTATTGATGTTCAAATACAGTTGTATTCAAACTGAAAAATCATTCCTTGATTTTTATTTTTTATTGGAAGCTCTATGGCATTGGTATACAGAAAAATTTTGTTCTCTACTTATAAAATATCAAGAATATTTCAGAAAATTCCCAGTTGTGTTATTTGTAGTGAGGTAGAGATTTCAACTTTATTTTTTTTAATTAAAACTGTTAATTTTCTTGTAGCTATATTTTTAATTTTATGTTTTACTTACATATATCTGAAGTCACAATTAAATATATTTAAAGCAAAGCTTAATAATAATAAGCTTAAACTTAATGATAATTTGTGTTGATTGTTAATTATTTTGGTAAACACTAAATTTATATTTTCATATATATGCATAAATAAACACATGACATATATACACATATATACACAGAGAAATATGTATATCTATAGGAACACACATATATTATATATATTTATAATTTCTAGAAGATGTAGAAATAATTATCAAACATGATTACTTCCATGATGAGGGTAAATGCCATAAATCAGAACACAGTTTTTTCATTGTATGAATTTTTTTAGTATTTGAGATTTTTGTGTTTTAGAGTACTGAGGCAGGAGCTCATCAGGAATGAGGACCCTCCAGAGGCGCCACAAGACTAGTGCAAAGGACAAGATACATAATGTTTATCCTGTTCTAAGACCTGTGGTCATGCTTCCTGGAAAAACACTGAATATGAATCATGCCTGTGCCTGCATAGAAGATACTTCTGTGACCACTGTATGATCCCTGTCTCATTAAAATAGAGTTATAATAGATTAGCATTGTGGGTTCTCTCCCATAGGTGGGCAATCAAAGAAAATCATGAGAGATCTCATACACAGTAGATTAAAAGTAATATAGCTATTCACATGTGTACAATAAAAGCCTGCCAAAGCTAACCAGAAAATATCTGCCCTATAAGAATAGAGTCTCTCCTAACGCCAAGGGCCAATCTTTACTGGGAGTTGATTCACGCCTATATTCTGTGGTGTGTATTACCTCTTAATAAATCTGCTCTCATTCTTTGTTCTAAACTCTCTGGGTGTTTAGTTCAATTCTTTGTCTGTAATCACCAAAAACCTGGTTACTGGTGCCCACCTGTGACAGCACTGTATATTTTTATATATTATTTTAAAATAATAAAGGAATTATCACCAGTGAGTAGATTTTTTACAAAAAGACTGTTATGTAGTGTGGGAGCTAAATAGACTTTTTAAAAATGTCCTGAATAATATTTTATAACAACCCAAGCTTTCATGTTCACACATGAGAGACAAGAAGATTGATAGTGAGAGGCAATAATAAAGTACAATTTAATGTTGCCTCTCCTTACCTCCATGCGTTACGGAGGCAATTAAACTTGGCTCGGAAGTGTCTCCCCCCCACACAATCTGGTTCAGATGCAGGGTGATGTTGTACTGAAGGAGCAAAATATAACTACATTTCTTTCTGAAATCTACTTCTTTAGCTGTGTGTTCTCTGTTAATTACCTTCTTTCAACATCAATTTATTTACATAAAAAGTATGGATAATTGCACTTCATTAACTGCTGCTATGGTTAAAGAAAGTAGTGTAAAAAAGCACTTGGATAATAGTAGTAGTTAACAAATGCTTTTTACTCTGTATTAAATACAAGAAATGTATTACATCCTTCATGCCATTAGGACCTCCTTATAATAAATGCACTATGTCTTTCATGCAATACATTTTTGCCTCTAGGTCTTGTAGACCTACATCTTTTGTTCTGATTTTTCTCATTGTTGCATTCCTTTGTTTGTCAGAGTTATCTATTTAATTTTCAATTTATTTTAAAACTACAGTTTTGTGTCAGTTGTTTTTTTAAAGGGTGTCTTTACCCTTCCAGATAAACCACAACTCTCAAATTTTATCATTTTTTTCTCAGATCTGTATCAACTAGATTATAATCATAAGTAAACACACAGAGTTACAATAAATTACATTCTTTTTGAACCTTTACTGGAGAGTTGTTTGAAACATAAATATCTGTATAACTAGTTTTCATTTCATATTAATCATTTCAAATATTAGTGCTTTAAAATAAAAATTAATTTAGCTCATTATTGTGTTAGGCATTTTCGCTGTTCTGAGCTATGCTCAGTTAATCTGGCTGGCCCTGCTCACACGACCAGTATTAGATGGCCTGATTCACATGAGTAGCAGTCTGTTGGCCGTAGGCTGTGTCCGCATGGATGACATATCCAACAAGCCAGCCCATATTTTCAGAACAGCAGCGTTCCAAGAAAGAGTAAGCTCCAAAGCATAATCACTTCTCAAATGCATGAATGACATCCCATTGGAAAGTTAGGGCTTTCTTTATGTTTTATAGCCAAAGCAGTGGTACAGGGATAGGAATAATTGCTGGCATTTTTTAAATTATTCTGCACAATAGCTTACAAAATATGTTTAATTCCTTTTATTTTATAAAACGTGTATAGATTAAAATATGTTCATCAATTCCTTCATATTTTCCTTCTTTAATTTTTAAATTTTTCTCTTGATTTTATGTATAGACCCTATCTTGCATATATTAATAAAATCTGACTGTGTATTCTTGCTGAAATCTCCTCACTGTTTCCCAACTTGTTTTAGTACTCTCCTCAGATTTTAAAATGAAGGGCTTGTTGATATAAATTTATATTTCCCGCACAGCAATTTAATGCAATGACTCTAATGGCAAGGGAACCACAGCTCTGGGCAGTTCCAGCAGAGGAACTTCATTTCTGCAGAGTTTATTCTCTGTGTTAATGAGGTGGTTGCCCCGAGAGCAAGGTTTCTACACTTAGCTGTATAAATGACCTGGCCTTCTTGCCAACTACTCCTGAAGCTTTAGCTTCATAGCTACACCCCACTTTCTTTCTGATGTATGAGAAAAACCCCTGACAGCTATGTAATCCTGGTTCTTCCCTATTCAGTGACTTTTCAATGCTTTTGATTCTCTGCCAGTAGAATAATTCCAATTATTGTATTCTTTATCTGGCCTGTGGTTTACCCATGTCTGCAGATAGGTGTGTCTGCGCATCTAAATTTGGACATGTTAGCGTGATCCTTCCAGGATACCCAATGCTTTCCTGATGACATACTGCTTTCAGTGACAAGTTGATTCTATATATATGACTCCAGTCTAGGTCTATCTGTGCAATGCCAGTAAAGTGGAATACTTCCCTGATCAGATTCCCTTGTTTTATATTTTCTCAACTGGTAATCTCAATCGCACCCATGACTTTATCACATACGGTCAAATCAATCATAAGTTATTATTTACATTCAATACACTTCCTATGAGTGAAGACCTGATAACTTGGCATTTTCTTCTATGTGTTTTAAAACTGTCACTGCCTGATTGCTTGGAATTGTATTTGTTGTCTCTTCTTCTATCTATATTTCTTTTTTCATGTTCATGTAACAGGGAATAGGTAGTGCAAGACACCAGCTTTCTCCTTTTGAATTTTACCTTTATTTCACAGACATATCCAGAAGTCAAGTTCATCCTTGACTCATGCCTCTCCTTACTGATGTTTTATATGTAACCTATCACAATATTTTGTTGATCTCTATGTTCAAGTATTTTAAATATATCTTTCCAGTTTTTTTCATGTTTGTCATCTTAATGTAAATTGTTAATCTCTATTGCCTTTGGTATTTTAATATTTTCCTAGCTATTTTACTTGATCTTAATTTGTCTTAGATCTTATACTCTTTAAATCATTCCAATAAGATTTAGGAACAGCTATTAATAAATTGACTTGAGTGCTTATAATATTTAACAAAGTATATGATATATTTTCTTAGGACTACAGCTTAATGAATTCTACAGATTTTTAATGATATATGTGTATGTATTGAGAAATGATCATTGTAAGTCTAGTTAACATCTGTCACCATACATAGTTACAAAACCCTTTTTTTCTTGTAATCAGGACTTTTAAGATTTATCCTTTTAACAACTTTAAAATATGGAATAAGTCTTATTAACTATAATCATTACACAGTATTTTATATTCTCAAAATTTACTTTATAACTGGAAGTTTATACTTTTTAGTTCCCTCCATACATTATGCTCATTCTCCACTCCTTGCCTCAGGAAACCACCAATCTGTTCTCTGTATCTCTGACCTTGGGGTTTGTAGTCATTTTTTTTTAATTCTACATATAAGTAAAATCATACAGCATTTGTTGATCTTATTTCTCTTAGCATAATGTGATTAAGGTCCATCCAATCTTGCTATCAAGAATGGCAAGATTTTGTTCATTATATGGCTGAATAGTATTCCATTTTTTATGTATGTGTTACATGTATATGTGTGTGTATAACATTGTATTTATCCATTTAATCATTAATGGATACTTAGATTGTTTCCATATCTTGATATTTTGGATACTATAAAGAATGCTGCAATGAACATGGGTTTCATGTATATATATATATAATTAGTTTTTGGTTTTCTTTAGATAAATACCAAGAAGTATAATTGCTTCATATGGTTGTTCTGGTTTTAATCTTTTTTATTGATTTGAGAGAGAGAGAGAGAGAGAGAGAGAGAGAGAGAGAGAGAGAGAGATCTGTTGTTCCACTTATTTATGCATTCATTGGTTGATTCTTATATATTCCCTGACCAGAGATTGAACCAGCAACCTTGACATATTAGGATACTTTAACTAGCTGAGTTACCCAGTCAGGGCTGGTTATACTTTTTGAATGAATTTCCATGTTTTCCATAATGGATGCACCAAATTATATTCCACTTAGGAGTGCTCTAGAATTCTCTTCCTCTACATTTGTACTAACACTTGCTATTTCTTGTCTTTCTATTGATAGCTATTCTAACAGGTATGAGGTGTTATCTCATTGTGGTTTTGATATTTATTTCTCTGATGATTGATGATGTTGAGCATCTTTTTCTGTGCCTATTATCCATTTGTATGTCCTTTCTTGAAAAAAAATGATCATTGTAGATCCTGAACTTTACAGTTTTTATTCTCTTCTTGTCTTAACCCAAAGTACTGATTACTTTCATTTTTAGTGAGCATTTCACTAAAACTTAATACTCATTTTAGTCTTCTTGTGTTTGGACTCACTCCCTTTCAGTTTATCCTCAGCATTTCAATGGCACTGATCCTCGTAAAAGTAAGGCAGCTCACGTTAGCCCTCTGCTCCGAACTCTGCAGTGCTCTGCAGACCGTTCTGAGTGCAACACCACATTTACCACCAGCCACAGGGTGCACATTGCTGGCCCCTTGTTACCTCTTCAAACAAGCCTCCTATTGCTCCTCTCTTGTTTCCTCTGCTCCAGCCAACTTCTCTTCTGTTTCATGAACACATCAGATAAGTTCCTGTCTCAAAGATTTTATGCTATTTTCCCTTCTGCTTAAAATTTTTCCACCAAAATTTTCACACGACATCTTCTCAGATCAGATTCAGGCTTTACTCAACTACATACCGTTTAATTAGGCCTTCACTAGTGACTCTCCTAAAACTATAAGTATTCCAATTCCATAATTCCTCTTCTTCTCCACTTTATTTTCTCATTAGCTTTTTTTTTTTTTTTTTTTCTTTTTTTTCTGACACGTTTCACTAGGAAGGCAAGTTTGGGTTCTGGATTTTTTTTTTTTCTGCTTTGTTCATTGTTCTGTCACCTAGAACTATTCCTGAAACATAGAAGTAGCTTAGTAAACATTTCTCTTTTTTTAAAGATTTTATTTATTAATTTTTTTAGACAGAGGGGAAGGGAGGGAGAAAGTGAGGGAGAGAAACATCAATGTGTGGCTGCCTCTCGTGTGCCCCTCACTGGGGACCTGGCCTGCAACTCAGGCATGTGCCCTGACTGGGAATCGAACCAGCAACCCTCAGATTTGCAGGCTGGCACTCAATCCACTGAGCCACACAAACCAGGGCTCAGAAAACATTTCTTTAAATTTATCTTTGTAGAATGGCCAAGTAATAGAGTGTAAATGGATAAGTGGTAAAGTAATAACTAGAAATTTAGACCTCAATAGATGTGGGTTTAAATTCCAAGTCTATCACTTTGAAATTTTAGGTAAATGATGACCTAATCTTCAGTTTCCTTTGGGAAATAATTATAGTACCTTTAAATAGGATCATTAGAATGATTAAGTAATGTTATCTTACAGTATTCTTATCATAGCTCCTAGGTTTTAGCAGTGCTCAAAATTTTGACAATTTTAACTTATAAACAAGATAAATATTAGACTGATTTTTGTCAATTATATATTTCTAAGTTAACTAAATTAGAAATGTGATCATTTTCTCAATCATATCAGCTTTTGAATATTAAACAATACCAAACAATTTTTCTCAAATTCTGAAATATATGGAATTTTTTAAGGATGTATTTTAAAACATTAATATTTTTTGTTATATTGAAGATTTTATGTATAAAATATCAGACAGATATGTATCCCTCTATACAATACTGTCAAATTTTCTTAAGGTCAATCTTTACCATTCCTTGAGATAACTTTAATAAAATCTCATTATATAAACTTTATGTCCTCTTGCACAAAATATTATGGTTCTTTAGTTTACTAGAAGTAAAAGTTTAGATTAAAAAAAATGGTTCACTTCATTGCAGTCTAACAAAATTAAAATGCTTTTTATTTGAGGAAGATGCTGTGATTTCTTGCTACATACTGAATTTTTAAAATTAAAATTTACTATATATCAGTTAAGAAGTAAAAATTTAAAGGGAGTCTATTGTAATATAAGCAACAGTTATAAAATTATTATTATTTAGATTCTACACCTAGACAAATATATCTATTTTCCAATACCAGAAAAAAATCACTAATGCATATGCATTCACAAATTTTATAAAAATATAGTATAACAAATATATAATTTTCATTATGTAAAAAATATATTAGTATACTATTATTGTCAAAACTACAACAAATCTGCAAGATTTATGAAATATATTACTTTTAACTAATAGCTTTCACTTAACTAATTTTTTTTTACTCAGTCTTTAATAGATATTAAAACTATTGTTTGAAATAATGTCCATTAGTACAAGTAAAAGTAACTAAATATACAATGACATACATTAAACCAATTAAAAGATGCATTTTCTAGTGTATAATAGCTTATATTTTATGGTTTTCATCTTTAAAATAAAGTCTCAAAAATGGTTTTTTTTTCTTGGCTTTGGGCAAGACTGCACAGACAGGTGACCTTCTGATTTTGTTTATTTTCTGCTTCATAGGTTGTTTTCAAGATGATTGCTTTGATACCTTTTACTTTATATATTTTTTATAAACCAAGTTTCTCAGTATCTTTCCATACTTTATGTATCTCATTATCATCTTTCAGTTTACTTTTTTTTTCTTTAAAAAAGGAAACAAAATAGGAAAATAGCTTCTGGTCTCTTTTTATTGATACTATTTCCTGAGTTTGTGTTTTATTTTTTAGTTAGAAAATGTTACAACTAGCTCAAGTCAAGATCTTCAGCATCTTTGTTCTGGGGCACAAATTGTGGGAAATACGAAAGCTGGAACATGACATGATTCTCAGTTGGAAAATAACCATACAAATAAAAGCACTGCTGCCGGAAATTTTGGACACATTAGGGCATCCTTACAAGAGTGATATATACCGGGAAAGAACGAAGATGAACAGAGAATATGGGTTAGAACCATACCGTGAAGAGCCTTCCCAGAGTGTCAAGTTAGAGTTTATAGCAAACAACAGAATAAAGTGTTCTCCAGATGCAAGGGTGTAAAAAAGCATGCACGGGTTATGTGATATATTCTAAGGAGTATAACCACAGCATTGCAAATACAGATGTGTGAATTTTCAGTGTCTAACGGCAAAAGCAGCAGAGTAATGCATGCACCCTACCCAGCAAACTTAATTTTATATCGTCCCAGTTTCTTCCACAAAAACCTAACTCATACTTCTACAATGAAATGAAATGAACAAAAACTGTTCAGTGTGATTGACTAAGGTATATTTCTTTTTAGTCTGCTATAAAACCTTAGAATTAAGAAAACAATACCTCTAGCTACTAAATTTCTAGAATTATTATTACTTTTTAAAACAGGAGGGAACCTGAAAATAGATTATGTAGGTAGTCATGTATTCCACAGGCCTGTATGTTCACCCTGTTGATATCCCTCTATAAATAGTTTCCAAACAGTGGTATGGAAACAAAAAGGATTTCTTTACATATCTTTATAGATATTTTAAGTGGTGATTATGGCCCTGTTTAATTTATATATGCTTCATCATTTTATTCTTGAATGATTTATTAGAACTTCAAAAATTTGGGATTCCAGATGAATACTTCTTCAAAAATAAAAGAACCATTGTTCTTAACCCATTTATCCTTCAATGTATTTTAGAGCTATTCTTCAAATCATAATTACAAGTAAATTATAGAACAATTACACATTAGGAAGCACCTAAAGACCAGCTGAAGAGAACTCCTATAACTACAATTTCTTATAGGTAAACTCCACCAATCCTACATAGCCAGTTGCTCCTAAATCAGTGAAAACAAATCAACTCTGAATGTTTATAAAGTCCACAGTAATACATTATCTCAAATAAGAAAAACAGAAATTCTCAAATTGGCACCAAAATTAGTGACCATAATAAGCAGCTCACGGTCCATTGTTTCATAGTCTCACCTGTGTTTGCCTGGAAGTCACCTCAAAACAGAAGGGGAACAAATATGAAATAAAGGTTAAAATGTACATATTTAAGACATTTTCTCCCAAAACTCACATGGTAAATTCTTCCACAAATATTTATTAATTCTTCAATTATCACATAACCTGTGGAATTCTGTTCCACAGAGAGTACAAAAATAAAGTGCAAATTAATATTAATCATCATTGTTCATATCTTTAATTGTTTATATTTATGAGAGGCATAAGCTAGAAAAATATTTTCTGTTAAACTACATGAAATTTAATTTAACATACCTAATTCTAGAAAGTCACATTACCTATTTTATTTGTGGCTTCACATTACAAGGGTTTTAAGACAAATAACTTTTAAAAGTTCACATATAGATGTGGCTGTTGTGGCTCAGTGGATTGAGTGCCTGCCTACAATCCATTGGGTTGCTGGTTTGATTCCCAGTCAGGGTACACGCCTGGGCTGTGGGCCAGGTCTCCAGTAGAGGGTACATGAGAAGCACCCACACATTGATGTTCTCTCCCTTTCTTTCTCTCTCCCTTCCCCTCTATCTAAAAATGAATAAATAAAATCTTTTAAAAAGAATTTCTTAAAATATATAAACTCTTCTTCAAAAAAAAGTTCATATATAAAAAAATTGGGCTGATTAATGTTTTTGTCATTTTTGTTTCTACCACAAAGCAGTCAACTTTTTTAACAAACAAAGCATAATATGAAGAAATTTATACAAATTTGTTTAAAATATTAACAAATATGATGATAGTAACATATATCTTTAATAAAGTATACCAAGAGTGTAAGGTATGACTGATTGTGGCCATACCAGTAGTATTTATGCTATTTAATAAAAGAGAAGTCAATTAAACACTTCTTTTAGTTATATTTATATTTTATTACAGAATGTTCATCTTACTATTACTATCATCTTACTATCACTATTTGTATTTTAATATGCTTTTGAAAATAGCATTAGTTATTCTCCCAGCTTTGTTTATTTTATATAAACAAATACTTATATATTTTTTAATAGAACTAAAAAACAAAGTTTGATGATGTTGAAACTTACATATTCTGAAGTGATGTGATTAAATCTTTTTAGAGATTAAGATTACCATATAGGAAAGCTCAATTGAATCTCTAAATGGAAGTCTTCTGTTTTAAATTCAGGGATGTCTCTGCATAAAAAAAAATCCATTTCGAGTGCTACCCAATAACTCAGTTGGTTGGAGCGTTGTCTCCATACACCAAGGTTACGGGTTTGATCCCCAAACACGGCACATATGAGAATCAACCAGCGCATGCACAAATAAGTGGAACAACAAATCCTTGTTTCTTTCTGTGTGTCTCTCCTCCCCTTCCCCTTGCTCTAAAACAAATTTTTAAATATTTTTTTAAATTCAATTTGACAAATATTTACCATGCTCTTCTTATAATGTACTATATCCTTGAAGAGCTCACTGTGAAGGGAAAGGTATTTTGTACCTTACCCTAGGGGAGTTGGTTCTTTAATGTAAGCAGTTTATCATCATTAACTAGTGGTTTACTGCTGCCCCTTGGTACTTGAAATTCCTACCAGAGTCTCTTACATTGGGCCAATCTAATGTCCAATTCCAGTGGTGACCAGAAAATGTTAATGACTTGCTATTACTCCACAATACAGTTGTCGAATGTACACATAGACGAAAGATGTTAAGGAGCAACTTGTAATCCATTTTGCTCTCATTCCTAAGGATGGGGGCCCATTTGATGTAGAAAGACTGCAGGTGCTCCTGGTACAATTTCCTTACGAACATAGTAATAACTGATCTTTGGGAAAAATTAATGGTATATGTCAGCAAAAAGGTCTTTATATATGCATAAAATACATGGCTCTATAAATATATTGAATGCCAGATGTCCATACTCTAAGATATGCTTATGTTAAACAAACCTAGAATCTGTGGGTAGATAAAACATGGCTCCCAGGATAATGTCACATAAGCTGTATACTCACCTGAATATAAAATTGATATATTTTATAACTCAATTGGATCCTGCCTGTGTGAGGAGACTACATACTTCCCTAACCTGAGACCTCAACTTTATCTTAGGCACAATGGCATGTCCAGCATAGGTGTAAAAGTACACTGAAAATCCTAGACCTCTTTCTGCATCACCTATACCTCTTAAAACCTTGTTTACTTGAAACGATTCATAACACTTGAAAATAAGATCTCTGACTGTGTTAGTCTGATATGACAATGCGACCCTTTGTGTTAAGTCATGCTTAACAAGTGTTTTGTGGGATTGGCATGAAATTTGTTTTCTAATAGTGTAAAGTCTGTACAAAAGAGACCTCCTTGGTCACTTCTTTTGACTAAAGGAGATTTTTTTATTAAAATCTATAAAACATTTCAAATTTTTCTATAGTTTTGCTTTTCTTTATATTCCCTTAGAAAATTTCCAATTTAGTTAACATTTTACAAGCACAGAAATGTGTATGGTTTTGGTAATAAAGTCCACCACTTAGTTTTTAAAAATTATTTTATTGTTGCTCAAGTACAGTTTTCTCCATTACCCCCATCAGTACCTCCCACCACCCCAGCCATCCCCACCTCTCCACCTGGGTTTTTTCCATGTGCCCTTTATGTGACATGTGACATTTGGTTTATAATTTATTTGTGAACTTATATGTTTATTATAAAATCAGTCAGGCAGAGATGAGTTTTCTTTAGAAAGATTTGCTCGTTTGTTTTCTTGTGCTTAATATAACTCCAGTCTCCTTAGAGTATCTCCTTACTGTATCTCTGCTGTTGAAGATGCGAATAGTTATCAGTCTTGGTTAATGTACTCCCTGGGTTTGTGTCCCTCGGGAATACTAGGCAGCTCTCTTCCCCTTCATTGGTTCTGCACCTGCTCTGGGCTTTCCTCCCACATGGTGAACTTTCGCTGAATATCCATTTCTGTAATTATCCCCATGTGAGAAAAGACAAGTTCCATTTATTCTATTATTGGATCTCATACCTACATTCCAAAATGAGAAATCTAAAGGTTTAATATTTTTGAGTTATTATTAATGAGCTGAAGTGTGCAGTGTAATGTAGAAGGTAAATCTTCATAAAATAAAATATGAGGTACATAGTATATAATAGGCTGTAACTTAAGAAGTAATTGCAACTGACAAATTTTAGTGAGATGTTTGTTGGATAAATGATAAGATAGAAATCATATTTTTAAACCAATCACTGTTATTAAGCTACCTACTTTTGAATAAGAAATAACTATATAACTAGATAAGTAATACAGTGACGGGAATAACAGGTACTCTTCTGGACCAGTGGGTCAGAAATTGTGATCAAGTGAGGCCATTTGCTCAGTATGCTGAGATGTGCCATCTACAAAAGATGTCATAGAAATTTACTAGCTAGTTGTTCAGGTTTTCAAATTTTACTTTGACATTATGAGTGACATTTTAAGGAGATGTTACTGGTAAAGATTTTTATTTATCTCAGTCACCAAATATATTATGACTTTGTAATCAACAGTCTGAGATTACTTTTGTAAATCTTTTTTCTTTGAGATGAGCCAGATGGTGGCATCATTTTCATTCAAAATGTAGCTTTTAACTTTGTTATCTACATATGTAGGTTATTTCTGTCACAGTGGATTCTGAGTGGCATTTTCATACAGATTTCAATTTTCATGAATTTATCAAATATCTATTCTTGTTCAGTCTTGCTGCTAAGAGATAGGGATAAAAAGACAAATGTTCCCTGCCCTTGAGAAACACATTTTGCATGGGGAGGCAAAGCTTGTAAACAAATAATTTAAAATACCATGTTTATATGTGTGGAAATACATAGGAACTACAAAACTGTCACAAAGTATAGTAACTGTCTTCATCTATTTCTGTCATAAAGGTAGAGCAGAAAGACAAAGTAAGGTCTGCTTTGGGTTCTAAGGAATGGTTGTTTACGGAGCAAAAGGAAATGGAATATTGAAGAGAAGTTAAAGTTGGTGTAAAGCCATGGAGGACAGCATTAATGCAGGGTTGTGCATTTACATGTAGAAAATTATTATAAAAGATGAGAATAATAACTGTTAATATTTGTCACAAGCGTAGGTTCAGGATATAATCTTTCTGATAAGTCAGCTGGGCAACTGCTTGGCTAGCTGCCTGCTGAGCAAGCCAGCACCAAGGAATAGACAAGATTCACATGAGGTAACTATGCTATTACTCAGCTTGTATTGAATGCAGGTTCACTCAAAGTAAAACATCAACATACATTAATATCCTACTCACAGTCTAATAATCTAAGGGAAATATAACACCCACACACAGAGCAGTCAATGGGGGATAGAGAAATCAATTCCCAGAGTCTCAGTCTATAAGGTCCAGGAGACAGCACAGTGGACAAGGGAGTTGTTAGCCTCATGCACAGAAGGATCTCCAGAGCCAGGTGGGCAGCAGAGCAGACAAAGTCCTCAGTCCAGCAGAGCAGAGCTTTGGCAGTTAATGCCAAGGGAGATCAGCGAGGCATGGAGCAGCATTCTGGTATGTGGAACTCAGCTGTCTGAACAGCGGTCTGGAGTCTGCCTCAGTTATACCTTGAAAGTGGTGTAATCTACCCTTCTGGGTCTTTTGATAAGCGTGTTGCCACCCCTGATGGCGAGTGGAGAATTTTCCCAGGAGCCCATCTATGGGTGGTCTCACTCTGAAGACATGGCTTTCTGGCCATGTGTGCAAATATCCTAGGTGTGTCTCCTAACCAGATGTGTTTAGCAGGTAGTTCCCTCAAGAAGGAAACTACCTAAGTCATGCTAATTAGCTGGAGTAATTTCTCAAAGTTCTGAAATATTTTGTACTTATTAATATTTAAAATCTGTCTATTTGGTTCATGTATCAATTTTTAACATATATAATTGAAACTATATAAAAGCAAAATTAATTTTAAAAGACTAGCACATGAAAAGATGCTTAACATCACTAATTATCAGGAAAATGCAAATTAAACCACAATTAGATAATACCTCACACCTGTCAGAATGGTTGTCATCAACAAATCCACAAGTGCAGGCAAGGACGTGGAGAAAAGGAAACACTCATGGACTGTTGATGGGAAGGCAGATTGGTACAGCCACTGTAGAAAACAGTATAGAGTTCTATGAAAAAAATAAAAGTAGAATTGCCTTATGACCCAGCAATTCCACTTCTGGGAATATTTCCAAATAAAACCAAAGAACTGGTTTGAAAGGATATATAAACCCTTATGTCCATTGCAGCAGTATGTACAATAGCCAAGATCAGGGAGCAGCCCAAGTGCCCATTCATCAGTAGATGAGTGGATAAAAAAGCTGAGGTACATTTACACAATGCAGTACTACTCAACTGTAAAAATGAAGGAAATCTTATCGTTTGTGATAGCATGCAGAGTTTTATGCTAAGTGAAATAAACCAGTCAGAGAAAGACAAACACATTTGACTTCACTTATGTCTGGAATCTAATAAACAAAATAAACAGACAAAATAGAAACATGCTCATATGCACAGAGAGCAGACTGACAGCTGTCAGAGGGTGGGGGGCTGGAGAGCTAGTTGAAATAGGTAAAGGGATTTAGAAAAAAGACCTTCATAAATATCTACACGGACAACAGTATGGTGACTACGAGAGGGAAAGAGAGGTAGGAGCAAGTAGCAGATGGCACAGAAGGGATAAATGGTGACGGAAGGGGACTAGACTTTGGATGGTGAACACACAATACAACATACAGATAGTATATTATAAAATTTTATACTTGAAACCTATATAATTGTATTAACCAATGTAACCCCAGTAAATTCAGTGAAAAATAAAACAACTGAACACTAATGACATGAAAATTTGGTGTAATGTGATACAAATTGAACTTTAATACACACATTAGTAGAGTTATAAATATGTGTATAAATAATCCATATTAGATATATACTATGTATCTAAATAAATATATTCAGAAACTACACAGAACACACACATATTTTACTCTTATTATTAATATTAGAGTATGTTATGTTTTAAAAAAAACGCATCTGGAGGACAGTGGAATTCCTTCTGTTCTAGGTAATTTTATATCCCAGTCTGTTTTTGTTATTCTTGCTCATTGCTTTGGCACACTTCATTCCTATATCTGATAACACTAGTATTTGTCATTCTGCTTTCAGTTTATTGAAGTTGCCTATTTCTATCCTCCCTAATTCCTGTCTTTCCTTGGCATAGATATGTTCCCTGTTAAACTGAGAAAGAAATGACCTAAAACACAAATCTGACTATGTAGTTATTAAATCAAGTTATTAACGATGCCCCATTACCTAGGAGAGGGAAAGGAGTTAACATTTGGTAATAAGCACCAAGTGGGAGAGACACAGAGAAGTCTCGCATGGATTCACTGAACTTCATTGCCTCATTAGCTGCAATCGTTATGGAAGAACAAACATAATCAACAGGCAAGCATGGATGCAGACACACCTGTAAGTAAAATATATTTTGTGTGTTTAGAAACCAGATGTTCAAATTGCTTCATAATAGAAAAGAATCCCAAACACAATAAATGAATTCAAAGATGACTCAAATGGTGTTTAAATCACAGGACTCTGGTTAATCATATGAATCCATCTCAGGATAATCTTTCCATATTTTTCTTTGTCTTATGTCTCTTCCTGTTCCCTTTAAACACTATTCCTTCTCACTCTTGAATATTTATCTCCTTTCCCTCTTAACAGAATAATTCTCCTTCAAGTTCAGTTTATTTTATTCTTTCTAAAAGTATAAAAATAAGAGAGATAGGTGATAAATATATAGACAGATGATAAACAGATCAGTCTCCCACTTGAACTCTCATGGTCTTGGAGATACAGCAATCTCTCTTTCCTTTCACTAGCAAGCATTTTAAGAATTATCCATAATGTTGGGCTTATTATTCTCTTGTGTCTACTCGTTCTTCAACCACTGCTTTCTGGTGTTTACCCTAACACTCTTCTGAAAGTGGGATGTCTTTTTAATTTCTTCAAAGGCTTCCAATATTAAACTCAGTGAATATTTTGAATGTCATTTTATTTAGTTTCTCAATAACACTCAAACCTGTTCACAACTTACTGTATTTTGAAGTTTTCTCTCCCCTTGGATTTAATGATGCAAACTGTTACTGCCTTTATGATCATATGTCTGCTCATTATTGTCCTCCTTTTAAAGGATGGCACTCTGCAAGTTACAGCTTAGCCTATTACTTTTTGTCTAATATTTACACCTACTACACACAAGTCACAAACAGGATTTTTGTTTACACCAGTTCAACTCCACAGAACGTTCCACTCCCATGAAAATGTTCTGTATCAGTAATAACCCAAACAATAGTTACTACATGTGTTTATTTAGCACTTCAATGGTGGCTAGTAAGACTACATTTTTTATTTTATTTAAATAGCTACAAAAGACTAATTGTAACTGATTGGACTATATAGATTTAAACTCCACAATGATCAACGTGGAATCTCTGAAAAATACTTCTGACTAGAGAAGCAAGACTGAATTCATCTTCCTTCTATCCAAATCTGCATATCTTCCAGATTTCACTACTTGTTTAGTTATGTAAATTAGAAAATGTAGAGTCATCATAGACATTGACCTCTTGAATTTCTGATAGATTTTCCCTTCTCTGAAATCAGCTCACTCCCGCATTATCTATCAGTAACATCCCTGGTCAAAACCACCACCACTTCAGCCTGTTTTGCTGAGATAGCCTCTCTTATAGTCTTCTCTACAATATTCTCCAGACATAGCCACCATAAATTTCATGAAATACAAATCTGCATGCATTCATTTGCCCCACCCTTATTTCTGCCTGACCAATTTGAAGCTTTACAAAAATTACACTTGCTTTAAGGTGAAGATGAAATTCCTCAAAATGGTCTATATAACCCTACATTTCCTCGGCCATTCTATCGCATTGGCATTTTCTTTAACCACAATTTCCCTTTCTCAAGGGAAACTTTTTTTTTTTTTTAAGAGTTTTATTTTATTTTCTAATATATGTCCTGGTTGGTTATTTCTTGTGTAGAATTCTATTTTTTTATATTTTTATTTCTGGTGACTTTATACTCTTTCATTATTCTTAACAGTTTGTTGGTTCTTGGTTGATTGTGTTCTTGGTTAATACATGTTTTCTGCAAATACTTTTTTTCCAATGAAATAAAGACTTACTCAGTATTTATAACTCAGTACTTAAAACCTACCCTCCCCACATATGAGGAAATCTTTAGCTTGCTTTTGTTCATTCAGATGCCTTTCCTTCACTATAACTTCCTTGTTATAATATTCTAAAATTCTATTTCTTCTCCTTTTTTTTACTAAATGTAAATACACCCCTTAGCTGATGCTTCTCATTCTTATTCATGCCATGGCACACATAAAATTCATGGTAATATTTATTGTGAACTAGAAAATATGTGAATGAGTCTGCCCTGAGCCTCTAGGAGCTCCTGCCAACTCAGGCTCCTCTTGGCTACAGTGAGGGCTGATGGCATATATGTTTAAACACTTGTCAACCATTTTGGCCAACTAATTGGAAACCTCTATTTTAATATAAAATAATTTGTTTTCTTCTGCTCTCTTAAGGAAGTTTATCTACTGCCTTAACTACAGAAATACCTTCAGAACCTTACTCTTTTATTCCAAA
>PVIA01013194.1:0-33480 GCA_004024845.1 Tonatia bakeri | reverse complement strand
GAGGTATCATTGGCAAATATGTTTTCCCATACAGTTGATTCTCTTTTTATTTTGATACTGTTTTCTTTAGCTGTGCAGAAGCTTTTTATTTTGATGAGGTCCCATTTGTTTATTCTTTCCTTTATGTCTCTTGCTCTAGGGGACATGTCAGTAAAAAAGTTTTTGCATGATATATCTGAGATTTTCCTACCTATGTTCTTCTCTATTACTTTAATGGTGTCATGGATTATATTTAAGTCTTTTATCCATCTTGAATTTATTTTTGTATAAGGTGTAAGTTGGTGTTCTAGTTTCATTTTTTCGCATGTAGCAGTCCAGTTCTCCCAGCACCATTTGTTGAAGAGGCTATTTTTACTCCATTTTATGTTGCTGCCTCCATTGTCAAATATCAATTGACCATAGAGACTTGGGTTTATTTCTGAGCCCTCTGTTCTGTTCCATTGGTCCATGTGCCTGTTTTTATGCCAGTACCAGGCTGTTTTGATTACAGTGGCCTTGTAGTATAGTTTAGTGTCAGGTATTGTGATCCCTCCTACTTTACTCTTCTTTCTCAAAATTGCAGTAGATATTTGGGGTAATTTATGGTTTCATATAAATTTTTGAAGTGTTTATGGTTCCATATAAATTTTTGAAGTGTTTGTTCTATATCTGTGAAATAGGCTATTGGTACTTTAATAGGTATCGCGTTGAACGTGTAAATTGCTTTGGGTAGTATGAACATTTTAATGATATTAATTCTTCCAATCTATGAACATGGTATATGTTTCCATTTGCTTGTGTCTTCCTTGATTTCTTTCCTCAGTGGTATATAGTTTTCTGAATACAGGTCTTTTACCTCTTTGGTTAGGTTTATTCCTAGGTATTTTATTTTTCTTTTTGCTATTTCAAATGGGATTTTTTTCTTGATTTCTGTTTCTGCTGTTTCATTGGTGGTGTACAGAAATGCCTTTGATTTCTGGATATTGACTTTGTATCCCACTGTTTTGCCAAATTTGTTTATTAGGTAAAGCAGGTTTTTGGTAGAGTCTATAGGATTTTCTACGTACACTATCATGTAATCTGCAAACAATGACAGTTTTGTTTCCTCCTTTCCAATTTGGATGCCTTTTATTTCCTTTTCTTGTCTGATTGCTGTGGCTAAAACTTCTAATACTATATTGAATAAAAGTGGTGAAAGTGGACAACCTTGTCTTGTTCCTGTTCTTAGTGGAAAAGATTTTAGTTTTTGCCCATTGAGTATGATGCTGGCTGTAGGTGTCTCACATATGGCCTTTATTATGTTGAGGAATGGTCCCTCTCTTCCCACTTTGCTGAGTGTTTTTATCATAAATGGGTGCTGTACCTTATCAAATGCTTTTTCCGCATCTATTGATATGATCATGTGATTTTTGTCTTTGCTTTTGTTTATGTGATGTATTACATTTACTGATTTGTGAATATTGAACCATCCTTGCATGCCTGGGATGAAACCCACTTGGTCATGGTGGATGATCTTTTTAATGTATTGTTGGATGCGGTTTGCCAGTATTTTGTTCAGGATTTTAGCATCAATGTTCATCAGAGATATTGGCCTGAAGTTTTCTTTCTTCATTGTGTGTTTATCTAGTTTTGGACTTAGGATGATGTTGGCCTCATAAAAAGAGTTTGGGAGTCTTCCATCTTTTTGGATTTTTTGGAATAGTCTGTGAAGGATAGGGGTTAGCTCTTCCTGAAATGCTTTGTAGAATTCTCCTGTGAAACCATCTGGTCCAGGGCTTTTGTGTGTAGGGAGTTTTTTAATTACTGCTTCAATTTCTTTTGCTGTTATTGGTTTGTTCAGATTTTCTGTTTCTTTTTCATTGAGTTTTGGAAGATTATATTTTTGTAGAAATTTTTCCATTTCATCTAGGTTTTCAAATTTCTTGGCATACAGTTTTTTGTAGTAATTTCTTACAATCCTTTGTATTTCTGTGGTATCAGTTGTAGTCTCTCCTCTTTCATTTCTGATTGTGTTTATTTGGGTCTTCTCTCCTTTTTTCTTGATGAGTCTGCTTAAAGGCTTGTCAATTTTGTTTATCTTTTCAAACAAACAGCTCCTGGATACATTGATCCTTAGAATTGTGCTTTTAGTCTCTATGTCATTTAATTCTGCTCTGATCTTGGTTATTTCCTTCCTTCTACTTACTCTGGGCTGTCTTTGTTGTTGTTCCTCTAGTTCTTGTAGATGTAGGGTTAGGTTGTTTGTTTGAAATATTTCTATCTTTTTTAGGTATGCCTGTATCGCTATGAACTTCCCTCTCAATACTTCCTTCGCTGTGTCCCATGAGTTTTGGGTTGTTGTGAGTTCATTTTCATTTGTTTCCAGAAACCTTTTGATTTCTTCCCTGATTGCATCCTTGACCCATTCATTGTTTAATAGCATGCTATTTAATCTCCATGATTTTGAGTGTTTTGGGTTTTTTTCCCTGGGGTTGGCTTCTAATTTCACTCTGTTGTGATCTGAGAAAATTCTTGGTATGATTTCAGTTTTCTTGACCTTGTTGAGACTTGTTTTGTGTCCTATCTTGTGGTCTATCTTTGAAAATGTTCCATGTACATTTGAAAAGAATGTGTATTTAGCTTGTTTGAGATGGAGGGCTCTGAATATATCCGTTAAGTCCATTTCATCTAGGGTATTGTTCAATGCCACGATATCTTTGTTGATATTTTGTTTGGAAGATCTGTCCATTTTTGACAGTGGGGTGTTAAAATCCCCTACTATAATTGTGTTGCTGTCAATATCTTTCTTGAAGTCCTCTAGGATTTTCTTCATGTATTTGGGTGCACCTATGTTGGATGCATATATATTTACAATATTGATGTCTTCTTGGTGGATTCTTCCCTTGAGTATTATGAGGTGACCTTCTGCGTCTCTCTTTATGGACCTTTTTTGAAGTCTATTTTGTCTGAAATGAGTATTGCTAACCGGGCTTCTTTTCCCTGTCCATTTGCTTGGAAAATTTGTTTTCAGCCCTTTACTTTCAGCCTGTGCAGGTCTTTTATCCTGAGGTGAGTCTCTTGTAGGCAGCCTATGTGTGGGTCATGTTTTCTTATCCATTCAGCTATTCTATGTCTTTTGATTGGAGCATTTAATCCATTTACATTTAAGGTTATTATTGATAGGTACTTATTCATTGCCATTTATGTACATGTGTCCCTCTCTCTCTTTCTCTTTTCCTTCCTTTCCTTCAATCAGACCCTTTAGCATCTCTTGCAGAGCTGGTTTAGTGGAGGTATATTCTTTCAGACTTCTTTTGTCTGGGAAGCTTCTTATTTGGCCTTCTATCTTGATTGAGAGCCTTGCTGGGTAAAGTAGCCTTGGTCGCAGGCCTCTGGTTCTCATTGCTTGGAATATTTCTTGCCATTCTCTTCTGGATTGAAGTGTTTCCATTGAGAAACCAGCTGTAAGCCTTATTGGGGCTCCCTTGTATGTTACTTCCTTTTTCTCCCTTGCTGCCTTTAATATTCTCTCGTTGTCTTGAAATTTTGCCATTTTAATTATGTTGTGTCTTGAGGTGGGCTTATTTGAGTTCCTCTTGATTGGGACTCTCTGTGTTTCCTGGGTTTGTGACTTTTTCTCTCACCAAATTAGGGAAGTTTTCCATCATTACTTTTTCAAGTAAGTTTTCTATCCCTTGCTCATCTTCTTCTCCTTCTGGTATCCCTATTATATGGATATTATTACATTTCATATTGTCTTGCATTTCTCTTAATCCCTCTTCATTTTTTCTGAGCCTCTTTTCCTTTTCTTGTTCTTTCTGGGTGTTTTTTTTTCTACTTTGTCCTCCAATTCACTGATCCAATCTTCTGCTTCACCAATCCTGCTTTCATTCCTTCTACTGTGTTCTTCAGTTCAGAAATTGTATTCTTCATTTCCTCTTGGCGTTTGTTGATAGTTTCTATTTCCTTTTTCATATTGATATAGTTTGCAGTGAGATCGTTGTAGCTTCCCTGTAGTTTCTGGAAGCTCATTGTGAGCTTATTCAGCTTCCTGATAATCATTGGTTTGAACTCCATATCTGATAGTTGAGTTGCCTCTATTTCATTTAGCATTCCTTCTGAGGCTTCCTCCTTTCCCTTCATTTGCAGATTGTTTCTTTGTCTTCTCATTGTTCCTGAGACTCTTCTTGTTAACCTCTGTTTCTTAACTTGATCTGTTCTGTTTCCTTGTGTTTATGGTGTGAACTTCTGTAGTAGAATGCCTGTGAAATTCAGTGGTGTAGTCTCTTTTGCGTATCCTGGTGTTCACAGCTTCCCCCTACCCTTTTCTGTGATCAGTTGGTGGAGTAAGGCAAAATGGGTTAAGACAGCAAGCCAGTCTTATGGTATGATATTTACATATTCTATGATATTTACAGTAGCAGCCAGTAGAGAAGAGATGGGAGATCCTCTGGCTATGTGTAGTGTTCACCATGATCTTCCACCCCACTATCCACATAGAATCTATGTGGAATCTATGTTAGAATCTATGGAAAGAAGATAAGACTCTTAGTGGGGAGGAGAGGGTTATTAGTTGGATCTAGAAAGCTGTGAGGCTGTGGGAGGTCAGATTCTGAGGTAGGGTGGGAATAAAGAATAGTAAATAGGAGTAGTGTGTAAAAGAATAGAGATAACCCCTACATTAGTAGAGTTTAGGAAATTGTGAAGTGAGCTGAGATCTGGGAGGGGTGTTAAGTTGTATTTACAAGTGTATGGCATAAGTCTTATTTACAGTAATATTGAAGCAACAATTTTGTGGCAGATTCTATGAGATCTAGATAACAAGAATAAGGAGTATAGAATCTTGATTGGTGTACTAATGGAACCCAAGTGAGGGACAGTGAATTATCAACACACTGTGAATGAGATAACAGGGGGAACCTATCAAACGACAGTATAACAAGCCAAGCAAAGAAGATTATACAGAAAGAAAAAAGAACCAAAATACTATTAAAATAAAAAAATAATAAATGTCAGAAAAGAGAGAAAAAGATAATATAAATTTGCAGTAATTTGCAGGAAAAAAAAGCAGAAGATGGATTGCAGGAGAGATAGATTTGGAGTGGAAGTAATAGCTCTAGGATGGATGGAAGAGAAACATAAGGAATTGAGAGATATAAAAATAATAAGAGTTAAAAAATAAAAAGTTGCTTAATGAACAAAAAAAGATAAAATCAAACAGTCAAACAAGAACAGCAGGAAAAGGGGAAAAAAGAAAAAAATAAAAAGAAGAAAACACACACACACACACACAAAACAAAACAAAATTTTTTAAAAAAAATTTTAAAAAACCTCTTGTTGCTTTCTAACTGGCCAAACCAGTTTTTCTGCTTTTACCAGCTTCAGCAAGCTGAGAGGCGGTTAGAATGCTTTTCACCCTTCTCAGTCAGAACTCAGTCAGTCTCTTGGGTACTGTCCCCAGGGTTAGCCACCCGCTTTCCTCAGGGCGCAAGCTCTGTAGATGGCAAGGGGTCGTGCCCCTCCCCCAACTTCGCCACCACGGGCTCTACATTCAGGGAAGCACCTGCCTCTCCTCTGGGTTCAGGGGGCAGCCTCCGGGGATTGTGAGGGGCTGCATACTTCCCCTCCAGGGGCTCTATGTTCACGGGAAGCACCCGCCTCTCCTCCGTGTTCACGGTGCACACTCTGGGGGTTGGGAGGGGTCTCATACTTCCCTTTGCCACCGCCATGGGCCCCAGGAACCCACAAAGTGCTGCATCTTTTCTGGTTCACTGTTTGAGAGTCAGGTATCCCGGCAGGGCGCTTGCCCACACAAGATTACCCCCACTCCAGAAGCTCTTCCCTTGTTCACAGCCGTGGGGTCTCAGTCTTCCCCAAAACCACACACTCACTGGGTTAGGGGCATGGGCGTGCACAGCAAGGCCTCCCTTGGTCCGGCAGACTGGGGTACTCACTCTTCTCCGGGAAATTTGTGGGTGCCCACAACTCCTGCTCTTCTGTCTCTCCTTCCTCACTCTCCACTCTGCACCTTCAATCAACAAGGCCTCCACAGCTGCTTCTCAATCCTTGTTGTCTGGGGAGGGAGTGGTGAAACCACTCTCCCGGGTGCCCTGAGACAGACCCAGGAGCACAGGGCCTGCTCTCTGTGCCTATCCCAGGGCCCTTATTATCCCGAAGCAGTCCTCTTACTGTCCACTTATTCAATGTCTGGATAATTTTTGATGTCCTATTTTCATAAATGTTGCAGTATCGGTGGTCTCCTGCTCTGTTCCTCCTCTGATCGGCCAAATTCTCCCCCATGCACTGGGGAAGGGGATCACGATTCCTCCAACAAGGCCGCCATCTTCCCGAATCCCCACTTCTTCCTTTTATATCAAACTCCTAATGCATGGGGTCCATGTCCCTCCGTTTACCCAAGCTGCATCTCTGCTGGGATTACTCTTTTTTCTTTCATTACTTCTCTGAATCTTCCTGATCATCACTCTGTCACCAAGGTAGAGTTGATCATCCTTGGGGCCTGATGGCACTCTGTTAGTAGCACTTTCACTGAACTGTAGTGTTTGTCCACTTGGCTGTTCCTTGCATTTTTCTATGAGACCATGGAGTCAGGAACTATGTCACATTCTTTTTTGGTGTTTTGTGTATCAAGTACTACTGCCAACATGAAGTAGGCACTCAATGAATGTTTGATGAAATAAATAATTAAATGAATACAGTTACTGTGTAAAATAACTATCATGCTATCTCTAGGAACTGTGAAAAACACAGCAACCACAGATCTAGTGGAAACATTTTCAGTGGATTAATCTTTCAGATTTCCAATGATGAATATTAAAGATGAACTGATGTTAATAGTGAAAATTCCTCATATTATCTCTGCTAGTATCCTAAAGGGAAATGATCTATCTCAAATAATTTATTAAGCATTTAATCATCTGTGCCATCTAATGATCAGCAGAATTATAGCCTAAGTGATAATCTATCCCCACCTTCTAGAGTCTTTCAGATTGACACAGTAAACATGGACACCAGCCACACCCAGATGGTCATAGACTTCTTTCTCATGGGGCCTGATGGTGTTTCCAGAAAGGAAATGGTAAGGCGAATTGAAAAAAAGAGATAGTTCTAGAAAATAGATCTCAACCTCTGCTCTGCTGAATCCCTACGTTGGAGTTCACAGAACCTTCTGCTTCATGCTCAGCTCAACTGGTCTCTAAGATCAATTTAGGCCTTGAGCAAAAAAGATTTCAAGGATTTCAGCTCTTGCTCAAAGTTCAAGCTGCAATTGTACCCTGTCTTTTACACTGCATTCCAATTCTTTGCTTCTGAGGCCCAGAACTCACCTTCTATTCCAGTTCTGATGAAAACAATAATAATAATGTTATTTCGCACATTAAGGCAACCTTACTACATACCAGGCATCATTTTGGATACAGTGTGTGTGTTAACAAGCTTAATCTTTACAACAAATCTATTTATTAGGTACTGAATTATCATATTTTAAAGATGAGGAAAACAAAAATAAAAATGTATTTATATATATATTGCTTGTTTTTTGGTTTCTCCTGGTCATGTTCTGTCTAATTACTGCAGAGTCCATATGCTGACTTCTTTGGGTTGCCTAACCCTTCAGATATTATGTTCTAAACCAGGGGTATTCAACTTTTTGGCATCTCTGGTACACACTGGAAGAAGAAGAGTTGTCTTGGGCCACACATTAAATATATTGTGGTGTGTAATCACAAAAAAACCTCAGCATGTTTTAAGTAAATTTATGATGTTGTGTTGGGTTCCATTCACAGCCATTCTGGGCCACATGCAGCCCTTGGGCCACAGGTTGGACACCCCTGCTCTAAACTTTGAAGCTGGATCTTCATACTCTCTGTCCCCATGCATGTGCTCATGGCCACCCTCCAGTCTGGCCACCCTATTGCAGATTCATCTACTCATTCCATCTCTGCTCTGAAGAGGAGAGAAAATAATCTTGTGATCATTTGTTTTCTACTATGTTTAATATAGAAATTTAATTCTGATAGAATTAAATTCATGGCATGTAATATGAACAAAACTCCAAGTGCTAATAGGCATCCACTCTATATAATATCAGAATTAGGAAAAGAAGAAAGATGAGGTCTGTTTTAAGAATGCATCATTTTGAAGGAAAATCTAAAATGGCTGTGTAGTAGGTAGCAGTTACACTCACCTCCTCACAGGACCAAACTGGAATTGTGACTAAAACAGAGAATAATCATCCTAAATAATTAAATCATAAATCAACTAAAAACTAGCTGAACAGAAGTCTTATAACCAAGGATTTACCAAAGAAACCACATGAGTCAGGTAGGAAGATGGGGCGGGGAGAAGGGCTGGTCTTGCACTTACCTGTAGCTGCTAAGAATCCGGAGGACTATCTCAGCTGCAAAGGTGCCCCCTAAAGAGCATACAATCTCTACCTCATGCTGTGCTCCCCAGCCCAGAGCACCAGAGCCAGGAAGAGGTGCCCACATGCTCTGAAACTCAGCAGAGATTTGGACTGCCAGGCACAGATGTCAGTCTTTTAGAAAACCTGGTGCCCTCTTAAAGGATCAGTGCCCAAATTTCATTCCCACCCACTCATTCTGGGCTTCAGTGGAGGAAGGGAAAAGTAGAATAGAGTCCTATGAGGAGAGACTGGCTCCTGTGGCTCTGAGGATAGAGTTGAAGGGACAACTGCCAGGGTCCCAGTGCTGGGCCCCTTCCCATACTACAGAGGTCTTCTTTCTTGGGTGGAGCAGGCCCCTCCATATGACATCAGCCTGCAGGAATGCAATAGCCCCATCTTCTGGACTCTCTGCTGCCCTACCCTGTGGAACTCATGCTCTGTGCAGGAGCCAGTGCCTGGACCCAGGGTGTAGCAGTCCAGCTGGACTCTCAAGGTGTCAGCACCTAAGTTGTGTGACTATTGGGCAGCAGCCATTCCACCACCTTCCTATGAGCTTGAACAGTGCCCCCTTTCATGGAAGATCCACTAGCCTCACCCTCAGAACTCCTGGTGGCCCCACCCTCCTGAGCTCAGATGCTCTGGGAGGTCTGGGAAGAATCCAGGGCAGACTGAGTTGAGTGGCACTAGGAAAGGCATCATTTTTTGCTCATACTCATGAACAGTGCAGAGCCCTCCCTTCACATAGCCATATCTTGGTCATTTTGGGCCTGATGAACACTTCTGGTCTCCCTCTTACAACCCCCCAAGATTCTGCCCAACCACAAAGGTCTGTGGGTGACAGCCAGCCTTTTAACCTGCAACTTTTGTTGAGTGGCTTCTGACCCAGCACTGGTACAGAGTTTGAAAGTTTATCAATCTTAAATTTGTATCAATCTGTAAAACACCACTGTGAGGCTACCTCATACAACTCACATACAGTTAGAGGCCCATTCAGTGACTGAGCCCAATAGGCAGTGGGAAGGTGGAGGCTGGCAGAGGCAGATGTTGGTGATGCCTTGGACCTTTGCTGACCTGTCCCCAGGGTCAGTACTGTTGAAAGCCAGCCTTGGTGCATAGCTTGGCCCTTCCCGCACATACTCAGGCCTAGCTGAAGCAACCAAAAACTACAAACAGGTTGCCTAGACCCAGTCACATCTAGCATCTGACACTGACCTTCACCAGACTCCCTCCCAAGAGGCCCTAGGACCAATATGCCCAGTGGAGATCTTCAGTCAGCATCAGACAAGGATCCAGTTAGCTGTACAAGCAGCATACCCAAAAGGAGATCTTGGCAGGCACCAGACCATACTGAAGAAATTCTGTCTTGTGTGGCAACTGCACAGTAATTATACACTGTGTTCGGGGTCAATCCTCACAGTCAGACACCTAAAGGTTGGCCCCATGCACAGATGGGTCAGCAGCAGTCAAGGCCCAATTAGAATAAAGTGGCTAACATAATCAACAAAAGGGATATTCCTAGAACACCCAGCCCAAATGGGCAAGAAAGACAATGCCACTGTGTCCCACAGGACATCTACTACATAAGGCCAGCATATCAAAACTAGGAGTCATAGCAGAGCTACACAATAAACTGAAACAAACAACAAGTGGCAGCTAAAATGAGGAGATAAAGAAACATGCTCTGCTCTGGTTAGTGTGGCTCAGTGGATTGAGCACCCAACTGCAAAGCAAAGGGTTGCTGGTTTGATTCCCAGTCAGCACACATGCCCGTGTTGCAGGTCAGGTCCCCAGTGGGGGGCGCATGAGAAGCAACCATACATTGATGTTTCTCTCTCTCTCTTTCTCCTCCCTTCCCCTCTTTCTAGAAACAAATAAAATCTTTTTTTAAAAAAAGAAAAGAAACATGTCCTAAATAAAAGAACAGGAAAAATCTTTTTTAAAAAAGAGCTAAGGGTAAATGAGGCGAGCAACTACAAGATATACACTTCAAAAAAATGGTTATACAGATACTCAAAGAACTTAGTGAGAATGACAACAGCATGAAAAAAGACAGAGGAAACCATAAAAAAGAAGCAGTCAGAAATAAATAAAATAATAAATAAAATAAAGAATACACTAGAAAAAATAAACCATAGGTTAGATACAGCAGAAAATCAAATCAGTGATTTGGAAAGACAAGGTAGCAGAAAACCTGAATCTAGCAGCAAAATATATTTAAAAAAATGAAAATAGTTTAGGGGACCTTTGACACAACATAAAGCATAACAGTATTCACACCATAAAACAGAAGAAAGAGAGCAAAAGATTGAGAATATATCTGAAGAAATAATGACTGAAAACTTCCGTAGGCTGGTAAAGAAAAAAAGACACTTAAGTCCAAGAAGCACAGGGAGTCCCAAACAAGATGAGGTCAAAGAAGCCCAAGATGCTTTATAGTTTAAATTCCAAAGGTTAAACACAAAGAAAGACATCTAAAAAACATCAAGAAGAAGGTATTTACTTACCTACAATGGAGCTCCCATAAGACTGTTGGCTTATATCTCAACAGAAACACTTCAGGCCAGAAGGAATTGGCATGAAATATTCAAAGTGATGAAAAGCAAAAGCAAGGACATGCAACCAAGATTCCTCTGCCCAGCAAGGCTATCATGTAAAATTGAAGTAGAAATAAAGAGTTTCCCAAACAAATAAAAACTAAAGGAGTTCATCACCCCAAACCAGTAATACAAATAAGGTTGCAATGTCTTCTTTTTAAAAGAAGGAAAAGGAACATAGATATAAAGAGTAAAATGTCAATAAGTATAACCTTGTCAATAATCACTTTAAATGTAAGTGACTTAAATACTCTAATCAAAAGACATAGCTTAGATGGATAAATAAGCAAACAAGACCCATATGTGCTTTCTACAAGGACCCACTTTAGAACAAGAGATACACACAGACTATAAGCAAAGAAATATATAACATATTTTGGGCAAATAGAAATTAAAAAATTGGGTAGCAAACTTATGTCTGGCAAAATAGACTTTAAAACAAAGGCTACATTAAGAGACAAAGAAGGACACCACACAGTGATCAATCCAACAAGAGGACATAACTCTTGTAAACATCTATGCAGCCAATATAGGAGCACCTAAATATATCAAGCAAAGTTTGATGGACATAAAGAGAGAGACTGACAGTAATATAGTCATAGTGGGGAAATTTTAACATCCATTGACATCAGTGGATAGCTCTTCCAGACAAAATTAACAAGGAAACAGCAGCCTTAAATGACACCTTAGATCGGATGGATTTACCTGATAACTTCATAGCATTTTATCGCAGGCAGCAGAATACACATACTTTTCAAGAGCACATGGAACATTTTCTAGGATAAACCACAGGTTAGGACACAGAACAAGTCTAGATAAATTGAAGAAGATTGAAATCATATCAAGTGTCTCCTCTCACTGCAGTGTTATGGAACTAGAAATAACGGCAAAAGAAAAAGACCCCTAAAAAACACACAATTACATGCAGACTAAATAAAATGTTACTAAACAATGAATGGATTAACAATGAGTTAAAAGAAGAAATCAAAAGATACTTTAAAACAAATGAAAATGAAACACAACAACCCTAAATATGTGGGATACATCGAAAGCAATTGTAAGAGGAAAATTCATAGTGTTGCATATCTTCCTGAAAATAAAAGTCTTAAATAAACAATTTAAATTTATACTTTAAGAACTAGTTAATAACAACAGATAAACCCCAGAGTGTGAAGGACAAAAGAAATAATAAAGACAAAAGCAGAAATAAACAAAATAAAGTGGAAAAAAAACAATTCAAAAGATCAATGAAACCAAGAACCTTTTCTTCATAAATATAAACAGGATTGATAAAACATTACCCAGACATCAAGAAAAAAGGGGCAGGGCCTAAATAAAAAAATCAGAAATAAAAGACAAGAAGTAACACTGATACCACAGAAATACAAAAGACTATAAGAAAATATTATAAAAACTATATGCCAACTAATTTGACATTCTAAAAAAAAATGGATGTTACCATTAACACAATCTAAAACTGAATGAAGAAGAAACAACATCTGAATGGGCCAATTACAACTAATGAAATTAAAGCAGTACTCAAAAAAAAAAAAAATCCAGGAAACAAAAATCCTTGACCAGATGACTTCATATGTGAATTTTACCAAATATTCAAAGAAGAACTAACACTTATCCTATTAAAACTATTCCATAAATTCAAGATAAAGGAAGAGTTCCAAGCTTATTTAACAATGCCAGCATGTGGTTCTTAATTCCACAAGCAGATAAAAACACTACCAAAAAAAAAAGAAGAAGAAAAAGAAACTTATAGGCCAATATCCCTGATGAACATAGATGCAAAAATCCTCAACAATATTAACATATCAATCATTAGAAATAGTGTATACCATAATCAAGTGAGATTTATTCCAGGGATGAAAGGTTGGTACAATATCTGAAAATTATTTAAGGTGATATACCACAAAAACAAAAGGAAGAATAAAAATCATATGACAATATCAATAGATGTAGAAAAGCATTTGACAATTATCAAGCACCCATTTGTAATAAAAACTTTCATCAAAGTGAGAATAGAGGGAACATGTCATAACATAATAAAGGCCACACATGACAAATCCACAGCTAACATCATACTCAGTGGAGAAAAACTAAAGGCATTTCCCTTAAGATTGGGAACAAGACAGAAATGGTCACTTTCACTACTCATATTCAATGTAGTACTGGAAGTCCTAGCCACAGTGATTAGAAAACAAGAAGAAATAAAGGGCATACAAGATGGAAAGGAAGAAGTAAAACTGTCACTATTTGCAGATGATATAATAATGTATATAGAGTACCCTAACAACTTCATCAAAAAAAATACTATAAGAGCCCCTAGCTGGTGTGGCTCATGGATTTAGTGCTGGCCTGTGAGCCAAAGGGTCTCCAGTTCGATTCCTCATCAGGACACATGCCTGGGTTGCAGGCCAGGTCCCCAGTAGGGGGTGTGTGAAAGGCAACCACACACTGATGTATCTCTCCCCTCTTTCTCCCTCCCTTCCTCTGTCTCTAAAAATAAATAATAAAAAAATCTAAAAAAATACTAGAAGTGAACAATTAATTCAGTTAAGTAGTAGGACACAAAATAAATATCTGGAAATTGGTTGATTTTTATACACTAATAGAGAACTATCAGAAAGGGAAACTAAAGAAAACAATTCCATTTACAATTGTATCCAAAAAATAATAAAAACCTAAGAATAAATTTAAACAAGAGGGTAAAAGACTTGTACTCAGAAAATTATAAGACACTGAAGAAAGATATTGAAGAAGATACAAATAAATATAAGCATACACTATTCTCTTAGATAAGAAAAACTAGCATTGTTAAAATGTCCATACTGCTCAAAACAATCTATAGATTCAATGCAATTCCTATGAAAATAGCAATGGTTTATTTCAAAGAATTGGAGAAAGTAATCCAAAAATTTATATGGAATCACAAAGACCCCAATTAGTGACAGCAATCTTAAGAAAGAAGTACAAAGTTAGAGGTATCATGCTATGTGCTATCAAATTATATGACAAGCCTACAGTAATCAAAACAGCATGGTACTGTTATAAAAACAGACCTATAGATCAATGGAACAGAATAGAGAGCCCAGAAATAAACCCAAAACTTCATGGTCAGTTAATAATTGACAAACGTGGCAAGAACATACTATTGGATAAAGACAATCTATTTAATAAATGGTGACTGGAAAACTTTACAGATAACTGAACAAAAGGAAACTAGACCATTACTTACAACATATACAAGAATAAACTTAAAATGGATTAAAGATTTAAACATAAGATTCAAAACCATAAAACTCCTAGAAGAAAACATAGCCAGTAAAATCTCAGGCATTTCTCTCAATATTTTTTTCTGAAATATCTCCTCAGTCAAGGGAAACAAAAGAAAAATAAACAAATAGAATTACATTATACTAAAAAGTTTTTGCATAGCAAAGGAATCCATCAACAAAATGAATGGGAGAATATATTCACCAATGATACATCTGATAAGGGGTTATTATCTAAAATTTATAAAGAACTCAATACCAAACAAACAATCCAATTAGAAAATAGGCAAAGGACCTGAATAGACACCTCTCCAAAGAGGACATACAAATGGCCCACAGACATATGAAAAGATGCTCAGAGTCACTAATCATCAGAAACATACTAATTAAAACCACAATAAAAAATCACCTCACCCCCTCAGAATGGCTATCATCATAAATCAAACAAGTGTTGGCCATCATGTGGAGAAAAGGGAAGTCTTGTGAACTGTTGGTCAGAATGCAGACTGGTATAGCCACCATGAGAAACAGTATTAAGTTTTCTTAAAGAATTTAAAATGAAACTGCCTTATGACCCAGCAATTTCACTTCTGGTATATATCTAAAGAAACACAAAACACTAATTCAAAAGAATATACGTACACCAATGTTTTTTTTTTCAGTACTATTTATTTATAATAGTGAACATTTGGAAGTAGCCCAAGTGCCCATAAGTAGAAGAGTGGATAAAACAACTATGGGACATTTACACGATGGGTAGAAATGTCTACTCAACCATAAAAAAGAAGGAAGTCTCACCATTTCCTACATAGCATGGATGGACCTAGAGGGTATTAAACTAAGTAAAATAAGTCAGTTAGAAAAACACAAATACCATATTACTTAACCTATATGTGGAATCTAAAGAATATTATAAATAAGGAAACAAAACAGAAGGAGACCAGTTGATAACAGAGGACAGACTAATGTTTGCCAGAGGGGAGGAGGTTTGGGAGACTGGGTGGGAGAAGTGAAGGGATTGAGAACTACAGATTGACAGTTACAAAATAGTCACAGGGATGTAAAGTATAACATAGTCAATAATATTGTAATAACTATGTATGGTGCCAGGTAGGTACTGAAAATATCAGAGAAACACTTTGTAGAGGATATAATTGCCTAACCTCTATGCTGTATACCTGAAATTAATACAAAACTGTATTGAATGTAACTGTAATTAAAAAAAATTAAAAGAATGCATCCTTTTGTAGGTATTTTTCTAGACATCTATCCAGGCTTCCAAACTAGTTTGTAGCAAAGCACAGTATATCTGGTAACAAACTGAAATATCTACACACAGTAAGAAATAAACCAGTGCTGCTGTATTTCCTGGGATAACGAAATGTAAAGACTACACAAATTCAGGATTTTGTCCCTAACAACTCTTTTCAGTGGACTGCACATTCATTTACTCCCACATTTGCATAGTTCAGATCATCACAGCTCTCTCTTTCATGCTCAGTGCTTAGTTCAAAGTCACAGAAGCTGTTTAGCAACAATTCCCCTTTCAGACAGTTTTAAGATCAGGTAGGAGAGAAGGCTTGGAGAAGGCAGAATGGATGCCATCCACTTCCCTGGGCATGTAGTCCTAAAGCAGATTGCATTTCCAGACACACATCCATAGGGATGCATAACAATATCCTGCAGAGGACATTGAGAAACAGATTATATTTTGTTGTGTTACTTCATATCTCTGACTAGAACCTACTAGCTATGGCCTAGGTATGTGTGTGTGTGTTTATTTATAGAAATAAATTATATACTTATATAATTATACTTATATATAATTTATTTATATAAAGCTAGAATATAAAAAATATTCTGATACATATTTATTAGGAAATATCACTAGAATTATCTTAGAAGAGCATGAACAAACTAAAAGCATATATATTCTGTTTCAATAATATCAGAAAATACAAACAACATACTGAAAAACTAGACCAAAACAATCAGGAATACAGAAGTGTCCTTCAGTATAGAAGAATTCTAATTATGTTGAAATGGGCTCTGCAAAATCTCATCAATGATGACTACTTCTCAGAGAGATCAAATCTGAAGGAAGAGGAGAGAAAGTAATATATAGCTGGTCCTCACCTAAGAACAACAGAAATGAAAAATTCTTTTTTTTTAGATTTTTAAAAAATTGTTGTTCAAGTACTTTTCTGCCTTTTACTCCCTTCCCAGCCCACCCCCCCAGTCCTCCCCACCTCCCTCCCATTTCCACCCCCCCCGTTATTGTCCATGTGTCCTTTATACTTGTTCCTGCAAACCCTTCCCCTTTTCCCCTGAAATTCCCTCCCCTCTCTCCTCTGGTCACTGTCAGCCTGTTCTCAATTTCAGTGTCTTTGGTTATATTATGCTTGTTTGTTTTGTTGATTAGTTTCCTGTTAAAGGTGAGATCATATGGTATTTGTCTTTCACTGCCTGGCTTATTTTGCTTAGCAGAATGCTTTCCAGTTGCATCCATGATGTTGCAAAGGGTAGGAGCTCCTTCTTTCTTTCTGCTGCATAGAATGATACCTCAGACAAGGGTTTAATCTCCAAAACATATAAAGAACTAACATGACTTCACTCTAAGAAGACAAGCAACCCAATTAAAAAATGGGCAAAGGACTTGAACAGACACTTCTCCAAGGAGGACATACAGAGTATCCAGAGACACATGAAAAGATGCTCAATATTGCTAGCTATCAGAGAGATGCAAATTGAAATGACAATAAGATGCCATTTCACACCAGTCAGAGTAGCCATCATAAACAAAGCAACAAGTGTTGGAGAGGATGTGGAGAAAAGGGACCCTAGTGCACTGTTGGGATTGCAGACTGGTACAACCACTATAAAAAACAGTATGGAATTTCCTCAGAAAACTAAAAATAGAACTGCCTTTTGACCCAGCAATTCCACTGCTGGGACTATACCCTAAGGACACTGAAACACCAATCCAAAAGAACCTACTATGCACCCCAATGTTCATAGCAACACAATTTACAATAGCCAAGTGCTGGAAGCAACCTAGGTGCCCATCAATAAATGAACTGATCAAAAAACTATGGTACATTTACACAAGTGGAAAATTCTTAAATAATGATAGGTAAATTAACAGTATGAATATGAGTTTTAGTTTTTTAAGTATATCATATTGATTATGCTATTACAGTTGTCCCAATTTTCCACTCTCCCCCTCCAATTCCAGTTCTTCTCTTCCCTCCAGCAATTCCCCACCTTAGTGTATGTCCACGGGTCAAACATATAAGTTCTTTGGCTTCCCTATTTTCTATACTATTCTTAGCCTGCAGTCTATTTTGTACCTATTAATTATGCCACTAAAACCCTGCACCTTTTCTCCCATTCTCCCCCTTCTCCCTCTCTGCTGATAACCTTCCAAATGATCTCCATATCAATGAGACTATTCCTGTTCTAGTTGTTTGCTTAGTTTGTTTTTTATTTTGTTCTTTAGATTCAGTTGTTGACGGTTGTGATTTTAATGTTCATAGCTTTGACCTTCTTTTTTTTCTTAGATACATATATCACTTTAACATTTCATATAATAAGGGCTTGGTGATAATGAACTCATTTAACTTGACCTTATCTGGGAAGCACTTTATCTGCCCTTCCATTCTAAATGATAGCTTTGCTGGATAGAGTAATCTTGGTTGTAGGTCTTTGCCTTCCATGACTTGGAATACTTCTTTCCAGTGCCTTATTGCCTGCAAGGTTTCTTTTGAGAAATCAGCTTATCAGCCTTATGGGAACTCCTTTGTAGGCAACTCTCTGCTTTTCTCTTGCTGATTTTAAGATTCTCTCTTTACTTTTGACATTTTAATTATGATGTGTCTTGGCATGTTCCTCTTTGGGTCCAACTTATTTGGGACTCTGTGCTTCCTGGACTAACATGTCTATTTCCTTTACCAAATTAAGGAAGTTTTCTTTCATTATGTTTTCAAATAAGTTTTCAATTTCTTGTTCTTCCTCTTTTCCTTCTGGCATCCCTATGATTTGGATGTTGGCACTTTTGGAGATGTCCCAGCCTCTTGTTATTCTCTCTTCATTTTTTTTTCTTTTGAATTCTTATTTCTTCATTCTGTTCTTGTTGATCATTTATTTCTTCCTAATGTTCCAAATCATTGATTTGAACTATGGCTTCCTTCCCTTCACTGTTGGTTCCCTGTGGATTTTTCTTTATTTCACTTAGTGTAGCCTTCATTTCTTCCCTTATGTCTTTGCCATACTCATTGAGTTCTCTGAACAGCCTTTTCAGCAGTGTTTTCAACTCTGCATCTGATAAGTTGGCTATCTCTGTTTTACTTAGTTATTTTTCTGAGATTTTGTTCTGTTGCTTCATTTCAGCCATATTTCTTTGTCTCCTTGATTTGACAGCCTCTCTGTTTGTTTCTGTGTATTAGCTATAGCTACTTTGAGTCCCTGTCTTAATGTACCTATTAAGTTGCATTCCCTGGGGTGGCGGAAACTCACTTCACTGCTTTGTGGCTCTGTATTTGGGGGTGTCAGAAAGTGAACAATGCTACTATCTGGCTCCTGGAGGCATGCTCAGCACTCTCCCCATTTCCAGTCATTTTACCTACTTCCCATATGTGACTGGAGCCCCTGTATCCTGGTGGTTTCCAGAGTAGGTGGGTTTCCATTTGTTCTAGGACCATGCAGGCCCTTTAAACAGACTCTCTCAAGAAACAATCCATTTATTCCACAGTCCCAAACCCCCACTGGTTTTTACAGCCAGAAGTTATGAAGCTTTATTCCCAGCATGGGAACCCTGGGCTGCAAGGTGTGCCTGGGGCTGAGATCAGTCACTCTCAGGGTGTCCCTCCTGATTCCTATCCACCACACTTGTATGTGGGAACACCCATTCTGCTGGACAACACTGCCACCACCTTGCTGCCACTGCCTTGTTGCTGCATCTCACCACTGTCACACTGCATTCTCTCTGCCCTGGCTCTGCCCCTCCCACTTATCTTGATGAATTTGACTTCTTCAAATCCTTGGCTGTTTGACTTCCATACAGTCAATTTTCTGGCAGTCCTGGGTGTTTTTGTTTTGAGGTTAGTTGTGATCCTTCTTATGGTTGTGCAAGGAGGTAAAATAAAGCATGTCTACCTATGCCTCCATTTTGACCAGAAGTCTCTGAATATGAGTTTTAGAAGGATTAATGACAAGGGTTTTTTTTTTTTATTGTAGTCCATTTACTGCTATATTTAAGTTTTAATTTAATTTATAAATACATGATGGACATAAATTTAGGAGACATATTTATCTACTTTGTAAAAATAAATTAATGCCTGGATGATAAATTCACAAAGGTGAATTTTCCTAAGTTACTCCATTGATCAGATTTTTCTTCTCATTGCCTGTCAACTTTAGTCCCTCTATTAATTACAGCAGTTGCCTGAATCAGGGACATCATCTTAGGCAAAGCTCTTGTTATTTGAGGGATTGTGAAGGGCTGATACAAGAAAGATATGCGCAAAATTATAGGAGTTTGGGGTCTTTTTTTTTTTAACTGAGACAGGTCATTAAAAGAAATGAAAAGATGTCTTCTGGAGGCTTAATTAAAGAAGTTAATTCTAGGCCCCATCATAGGCCCATTAACCTTTTTCTGTTCCTAAAATATCTTATGTAATGTCAAAAAGAAGCCAAAGTGGAAATATAGCTGTGTAATTAAACCTAGTTAACCTCAAAATAGAAATGTGTCAAAGGACAGAAGCAATTGGTATGAAACTCCTAACCTGTATGTATGACCCTAAAACCCATAACCCACATGCCTTTTTGCTATCCTTCACTTACATTTTCTTTGCTCTGGAGTTGGATAACATGGCTTGGTGATTTACTCATTGTGTCTGATCTGAAACCGAAAAGTCAGTTCTGAAAATGCCAAAAGGGCAGCACTGTCCTGCTATAGTGAACAAATACATTTTCGGTTTCTATGAAGTTTTTTGCAACACAGGATATTTCTAAATATCTTCAGAAAGACGAGTTTTCCTGACCCAGGAACACCTTTCTCCTCCATCCAGTAAGATAGTGGCCAGGCTGCGGTTAAGTTTGGTGCAACATGTAAGAAAACTTGGCATATTTATTTTCTTCCATGAAAGTACATAATTATCAATGTAAATTCTTCCAGAATGCCCATGTGAGGCTTAGTATGAAAGTGCAGAGGCAGAGCAAAAAATTGGCTGCCTTCTCAACTCTAGCAGATCCTAGCAAGGGAAGTGTAACCAGCAGATTCTTTCCTGCCCCATCAGGGACCAGCTACAGGGCAGGGGAAAGATAATTGCAGTCCCTTCTGTTCTACTTAGCCACCTAGCTTCCCCTAAATTCTGTGTTCTGGGCTACATCGCTACTCATCCAAAACCAATCTGAACTGCTACAAGTTTCAAAAATTAATGGAAGAATGAAGGTCTCTATTAAATCCCAGGAGATTATGCACCCTACAGTTTATAGCCCTGTGTTCTCCAGGGACATTTCAGTGCACATTCTAGTATTAGGGATGACATACAGGACTCCTGTAATTTTATTTGCTAAATCTGGAAACTCTACTTAATATTTAGCTGGTGATCATGACCCATTCCATAAAACATGACAGATTAGAGATAATCGAGAACCAGGCTTACCATTTCATTTTATATATGAGGAAACCAAGACCCAGCACTTTCTGGCAGAGGGTGATAGGGCTGTTTCTTCTTATTCTCACAGCTACTTAGAGGCAGTATTTACACCACAATCCCGCTGGGTTTATACCCACTTTTTCTCCATTACCCATGCTATTTCTCTAATAACAATGCTTTTTATTTGTTTGTTTTTACTATGTAGTTTAACTAGACTTTTCAAAAATTTAACATTTTTTGAGCAATGCCCAGTTTGGGTCTCTATGCTAAATTCTATGGATAGATAAGAGGAAGTAATATGCTCTGCCCAGAGCTGTACAGCTTTTGTGGTTTTAATTGGATAACTGATAAGAAAAACAAAAATTAAAAATTTCTGAATACAGGGAAAGAATCAAAAATAATTTTTCAAACCCAAATAAAGATTTCCTTGTTTATATTCTATTTTTTACATATTTGGGTCATTGAACCCCTCTATCAGTGTTAATAATTTATGCTCATATTCCAGGCAAAGGATAGTAAATTTGATTGAGTCTAAGATCACTCTGTTTTACAAAATAATTTGGGAGAGATTATTGAAGCCCAATTGGAACATGCCTCCTACCTTCAGTCACTATCCTTTAGGAACCTCCTATATACACTTTGGCCAGGAGAGAATATGGTATGAAAACCTATTATGTACATAAGTCTGTCACTCACTTATGAAGAGATTCAGGCAGAAACAGCATTGGCTATGTTCAAGATAAACTGGTCCCTCTCTATCATGCCATGCTATTGTGAACATTATGTGTGCTAGTGTCCTCCTTTTCTACAACAATATTTCTTCAGGGTTTTCTCTTTTAGAAATAACTGATTTTGAACCCCTTTATAGAGTACACTCTTGAACTTTGAAATAAAAGAGGCATCACATACTAATATAAATGAGTTTAATCTAGGACTTATATACAATACTAATGTTAATCCAGTTGACAAGTCAGGTTTTACGCCTGTCTGTTTCTCTTTCTTTAGTATATTTTATTGGTTATGCTATTACAGTTTCTCCCCTTTATTCTCACTCCATGCTGCACCTCCCAACCATCCAGCATCCCCTGCCCCTTAGTTCACATCCATGGGCTGTACATACACGTTCTTTGACTTCTCTCTTTCCTATACCATTCTTAACCTCTCCCTGTCTATGTTATGCCTACCAATTCTGCTTCTTATTCCCTGTACCTTCTCCCCATTCTTCCCTCCCCCCTCACTGAAAACTCTCTATGTGATGTCCATTTCTCTGATTCTGTTCCTGTTCTAGTTGTTTGCTTACTATTTGTTTTCATTGTTGTTGGTTTTTTTTTACATTCAGTTGTTGATAGTTGTGAGTTTGTTGTCATTTTACTGTTCATAGTTTTTGATCTTCAATTTCTTAGGTAAGTCCCTTTAACATTTCATATAATAAGGGCTTGGTGATAATGAACTCCTTTAACTTGACCTTATCTGGAAAGCACTTCATCTGCCCTTCCATTCTAAATTATACCTTTGCTGGATAGAGTAATCTTGGATGTAGGTCCTTGCCTTTCATGACTTGGAATACTTCTTTCCAGCCCCTATTGTCTGTAGGGTTTCTTTTGAGAAATCATTTGAGAGTTTTATGGGAACTCCTTTGTAGGTAACTCTCTGCTTTCCTCTTTCTGCTTTTAAGATTCTCTCTTTGTCTTTAATCTTGAGTAACTTAATTATGATGTGCTTTGGTGTGATCCACTTTGGGTCAAACTTCTTTGGGACTCTTTGGGATTCCTGGACTTCCTGGAAGTCTATATCCTTTGCCAGATTGGGGAAGTTTTTCATCATTATTTTTTCTTTCTTTAAAAAGATTTTATTTATTTATTTTAGAGAGGGAGAAAGAGAGAGAGAGAGACATCAATGTGCAGTTGCTGGGGGTCATGGCCTGCAACCCAGGCATGTGCCCTGACTGGGAATTGAACCTGCGATGCTTTGGTTTGCAGCCCACACTCAATCCACTGAGCTACGCCAGCCAGGGCTTATTTTTTCAAATAAGTTTTCAATTTCTTGCTGTTGTTCTTCTCTTTCTGGCATCCCTATAATTCAGATATTAGAATGTTTAAAGTTGTCCCAGAGGTTCCTAATCCTCTCTTCACTTTTTTAAATTCTTGTTTCTTCATTCTGTTCTGGTTGGATGTTTATGTCTTTCTTTTGTTTCAGATCATTGATTTGAGTCCCGGTTTCCTTCCTGTCATTGTTGGTTCCCTGTATATATGCTTTATTTCACTTTGGATAGCTTTAATTTGTTCTTTCATTTTGTGACCAAGCTCAATCATTTCTGTGAGCATCTTGATTACCAGGGTTTTGAACTCTACATCAGATAGACTGGCTATGTCCTCACCACTTAGCTCTCTTTCTGGAGTTTTGTTCTGTTCTTTCATTTGGGCCATGTTTCTTTGTCTCCACACACCTGTCAAATTGCAAGGGGGTGGGCCCTTAGGTATTCACCTCAGGGCAACCCTCTTTGCTGCATTGTGGTGCTGTCTGTGGGGGAGGGGCCAGAAAGGGAACAATGCAGTTTGTTTGCTGGGCTCTAGCCCCACTTTCCAACAAACTCTTGTGTAAGACTGGGAGTTTCTCCCACCGTGGCAACCCCTGCTGTAGTCCACAGTCAGCTTCAAGTCTCAGTTTCCTGTTCAGCCAGCCTTGCCCACGTGGTCCACCACCTTGCCCTGGGTTCTCTCAGCCAGCCTTGCCTGCATAGTTCACCTTGCCATGGGTTCTGTCTGCTCCTCTGTCCATCTCCCTCCTACTGGTCTGGTTCATCTGGTTGACTGTTTCTTTAATTCTTTGGTTGTTGGAGTTCCATGCAGTTTGATTTTCTGGCACTTCTGGTTATTTACTATTTTTAAATTGGTTGTTATCCTCCTTTTGGTTATGAGAGGAAGTGAAAGGTTTTTACCTATTCCTCCATCTTGGCTGGAACTCTTTTCTTTACTTTTTATTGTTGTTCAAGTACAGTTGTCTCCATTTCCCCCTCAAACTACCCCCCTGCATTATTCATGTCTTTAAATAAGGAATTCTTCTTTTCAGATGATCAGTCTTATGTACTGAATTGTGTTCTCCCCAAATCCATATGTTGAAGCCCAAATCCTCAATGTAATTGTACTTGGATATAGGGCCTTTACAAAGGTAATTAAAGTTAAATAAAGGCATACCAGTATGACCCTAATCCACTGTGACTTATGCTCCAATAAGAAGAGGAGGAGGGATATGTACACACAGAGAAAAAAGCATGTAAGAACACAGTGAAGGGCAGCCACCTGCAAGCCAAGAAGAGAGGCCTCCAAGGAACCCAGCACTACCAGTACCGTGATCTCTGACATCTAGCCTCCAGAACTGCAAGAAAATAAACCTCTGTTGTTTAAGCTGCTCAGTCTGTGGTGTTTTGTTATGACAGCTCTAGCAGACCAATACCATCCAAATAACTCTCACATGCATTAACCAAATAATAATTGAAATAAAAGATAAATGAAAGCAAGAATTTTATTCTGTTCATTGTGATATCCACAATACCTTATATAGTGCCTAGCACATAACTGGAATTGAATAAATAGCTGACATGATAGAACAAATAAATAGCTTTAATGTATACCCACAGAGCTATATTATTCAATGTAACCTTGATGTGGGATTGGAAAAGAAGAGGCTTTAGAACTGGATAGGCTGGTTTCATTACCTGTGACCTTGGATAAATTATCCACTCTTTCTGGCCCTTGATTCCTAAGCTATAAATTGGCAATATTAATTAGTTGTTGAAGATATTAATTGAGATAATATGCGTGGTACAAAGTTAGCACATATAAAATGATAGTTGCTATGGTAATTATAAGCTTCACTTTTTCATTCATTTATTTATTTAATAATTACTCATTGAGCAAGCCCCTTCCATCTACATAGCATTGTTCCTAGCACTGAGAATAAATGAGAAATAAAACAATGTCTTAGCTCATGTGTATCTTATATTCTAAACAGTGGAGTCAAAAATAACAAGAAACAATAAAATAATTTTAGAGGGTATTAAGTGCTATAAAGAAAATAAAACAGAAAAATGGGACAATTACTGTGTATGACAGGGAATGTGCAAAGGGGTATTTGGTAAAAATCTATGTGAGAAAGAGAGGGTGAGCTCTGAATAATGAGAAGTCAGCCTGAGGAATGCCCAAGGGAAGAGCATCCCAGAGAGAACAGCTGGCATGAAAGGCTGAAGGAGGTACAATCTCAGCCTCCTGTTCCAGAAGCAGAAGGTTGGTGTGGCTGAAGTGTAGTAATAAAGTGTAGAGAGGTACAAGATGAGGACAAGAAAAAGTAGCTAAGGCCAAATCATGTAGGGACTTATAAGCTAAGGTGAGAAATTTGGATATCTTCTAAATGCAGTGAAAAACAATTGTAGGATTTTATGCAGGGGTGTGGCATAATTTGATATACAGTACAAACAATGTCCTACTGCTACAAGGGATTCAGAGGGTAGAAAGGCATGAGTAGAAGCAGGAGGCTCATCAGCAGGAGGGGAGAGAGCATCGGCTTGCACTTAGAGTGGTTGAGTCAAACAGGGATGAATGGAGATTATTATGAAGGCAGGTGGACAGGACCTCCATTAGATTCAATGTGAGCAGAAACAAAGAGAAAGAGAATGACCCCTACAGTTTAAACAAGTGAGACAGTGCTATTTATTGTGATCAGTTTGTGGTAGGGAGAAGTGGGGAGAACCAAGAATTTGTCTCTATTTATTGGTACAGTTGATGCAACTTCATGGCATATCCAGAAGAAGCCTGTTTCTTGGGAAAAATTACTGTTAATTGGTTGTAAATAACTCATATTTATTATCAAATTATTGGTCATTGCTAAGTCTCACACTTTAACCAGATGTGTGAAAAATGATCTGAATAATCTTGGGGTCTTTCAATGGACTCCTGTTGGAGACCTTGGTTTTCTTCCCTATGGAATGAAGCTCTTTTATGTATATTTTTATAACACCTTTCAACTGAACCATACCATCTATCCTCACTCTACAGAAGGAAAACCATGGCAGAAGCATTCCTACAGCTATAAGTGTGACACAAAAGAAATGGCCATTATTTGAATTGAGCTTCTTGTACAGATTTCAGGTTTCTTGCTCTCCCTAACTCTCTCCTTGCTATCTCTGCCTTCTCTCTCAGGCATCAGATTCACTATATCATCTCCATGCAGAGTTTATATGGCTACTACTGGCGGGCTTTAATTAGCATGTGGTACTGAGCACTGTTATAATGTTGGCAGTGTTAAATTTTAATGTATTCAAATACCATAAGCTGAAATCACAGCTAATGACAGCCACAGGGAAATTGGCCTTGATCCATACTAGAAAGTGATTAAAACAGGAAGGGGTAAAGATTGTTCACCGTGGCCTGTCTTGCACTCTGACTCAACTACCCTATTTTGGTGTCATTTCTTCTTTCCCTTGTCTTGTTCATTTTCTCTCCAGTAAAGTTACTCTGAAGTGGGCATGTAACAAGGATGAAGATGTTATGAGCAGGGGAAGAAAGCAAGTAGAAATATGAAATGTGTATTCTGAGAAGCTGCCTCTGATGGGTTTAAAATCACTGTGGCACAAAACCAGAATAGATTGTTCAGAGTGGTACCAAATATGCCTTTCTAGTTCAAAGACTTCATTAGCCTGTGTATTGTATCTACATGAGGGTGAGCAGGGCTTTGTTTCCATTATAATAAAAAGAGAAAAGAGAGACACAAATAGTAGCTAACCAAAAGTCACAGATAGTTTTGGTATTTACTTAGACAAAATGCATTTATCATAAGCAGTCACTAGACATATTCTTTGTTACTTATTCTGAAACCCATCCACCCATTACCCATCACCATCACTGAAGCTTAAGTGCAAAGACCTTTGTTTGGTAAAGAGAAAACTTGCCTCTGTATGGCTTGGCAAAATCTGTTAGCCTTGTTAGAGATCAGGGTAAGACTGGATGCTCTTGTGGGAGCTATTTATATAAAAAGACAAGTAGATGGCTAACCCTAAAACAGAGAAATTTGGAAAACTGGACTGAAACACATGAACTACCCCACTTTTAGATTTAAATAGTTTCTGAAAAAGTTAAGTGCTAAAAAGCAACACAACCAGGTGTGGTGTTAGAGAAAACAGTAAGAAGAGGGAGTGGCCAAGAACTATTAAATTTAAAATAAAACATGGCAAATGAGAAGCAGCCCACTAAGAGCCAGAGAGGGACATAAAACAACAAGTGCAAAACTCCTGAGGTGGGAAAGATTTTAAAAAGTGTCAGAAAAACAGGAGGTGATGAGAAAGATAGGAATCTGGAATGAAGTTTAGGTAGAGCCATATCCCATATGATGTTTAAGATAGAGTAAAGAGTTTAAATTTTTTTCTAAGTAGAATTAGAAGTCAAGATATTTAAGCAAGGGGAAAACATGAATTGGTTATATTTTGTTTGTTGTGTATTTTAAAGATCTCTAAATACTGTCTGGGGAATGGCTCATCAGGGGTGGGGTAGAAAGGCAGAGGGACAGCAGAGGTAGGTTAGGTGGCAACTGAAGTGACATGGGCAGTAAATATGACAACTTGGGTTGGTATAGTGGTGAAAAGAGATGAGAAGGAGCAAGCAGTTTAAGGAACATTGTGTATGTAGAGTCAACATGCTCAATTGACTAGATATTTAAAATGATAGAGGAACAGAAATTAAGTTTAATTCCTAAATTTTTGGTCTGAATCCATGAGTGGCTGTTGATGTCCTTTTTCTTTGGAGGTAAGACTGGGAAGGATGAAGGTTAAATACAATGAGAAAGAGTTTGAGAGAAGGAGAAAATCATTGATCCATTATTGGATCAACATATTGGATCAATATATCCATTAGATGGATACATCCACCCAATGTTGGATATCTTAACATTGAGATTATTTTGATGCATCTAATTAAGGGCATCTTCTGTAGTTAGTTACACAGTTGAATATATGAACCTGGAGTTCAGACAAGAGGTTAGGGAAAAATATGTAAACCTTGGAGCTTTGTCATAGCAATGGCATATAAAGTCATTGGACTAATAAGCTAACCTAGGAAGAGAGTAATGAGACAAGAGTATGACCCAGAGTTTAAATAGATAAAACTCTTCCCTTCACAATAGAAAGATAGGCATGTCATGACACCAACCCAGAGAGAATGGAATTGAAAAGAGATAGCTGTAAGAGTGTGTCTCCACCCAAAGCTGAGTGCCTATCTAGAAAACCACAGCCAATCTTTGGGAAAATTAAATGAAATATTGTATAGACATCCATTTAGTGAACCACAACTTATTATTTAACATGCAGAATTACTACCTTATTGTTTAATATTTTTATTTATTTATGTGTTTAGTGCTTTTTTACTCACTAAGAGGTAAACTCCTAAGGAAAATGGTACCATTATGTCCTCTGATGATTTTATAGCACCTATAATGAATACAGTTGGCTGAAATAAATGACTGTTATTTTTACTATGCTTGAAAGAATAACTGGCCAATATCTACTTCAGGTTGACTTCTGAAGTAAGCCATTACTCAGAACTTGCTACTTCCTTCATTTCACATTTGCAGGGCAGATATCATCCATCTTTAATACTAATGAAAGCAAACTAATACTAATAAAAGAGAAAGCTCCTTTGCTAAAAGCAGTACAAATTGAAGAAATGCTCATCTGTTCAGCATGGGTTTTTTTCCCACTTAGCTTTGCCAAGAAAATTGAAAATCATATACAAGAGTAAGAGAACTCACTTGAACTAAAAGGCAAAAATTATTTAACAAAATCTCTTGCAAGTGTTCTACACTTAAGCATACCTTGTTATGAGGAATATCAATATGACAGACAATAAATAAGAGCAGAACAAATTTTATTGAAGAGTTCTGTGAGAGGAGAAAAATAAACTTTCTTATTCTCTGTCAAGTTATTTTTGTCTATTTTTCTTTTTTAAATATTTTATTGATTATGCTATTACAGTTGTCTCAATTTTGCCCCCTCTGACCCCCTCCATCCAGTATCCTGCCATTCTCTTTGGCAATCCTTCCCTTAGTTCATGTTGATGGGTCATGCATACAAGTTCTTTGCCTACTCCATTTCGTATACTGTTATTAATATCTCCCTGTCTATTCTGTACCTACCAATCCATACCTTTTAATCCTTGCACCTTCCCCCCCATTCTCTTCCCTTCCCCCTTCCAACTGATATCCCTCCAAATAATCTCCATAACTATGATTGTTTCTGTTCTGTTTGTTTGCTTAGTTTTTTTTTTTTTAGATTCAATTGTTGACAGTTGTGAATCTATTGCCATTTTAATGCTAATAGTTTTGATCTTCTTTTTCTTAGGTAAGTCCCTTTGACATTTCATATAATAATGGCTTGGTGATGATGATGAACTGCTTTAGTTTTTTCTTGCCTGGGTAGGTCTTTATCTGCCCTTCTATTCTAAATGATATCTTTGCTGGGTAGAACAGTCTTTGCTGTAGATCCCTGCTTTTCATGACTTTGAATATTTCTTGCCAATCCCTTCTAGACCAAAATGTTCCTTTGGAGAAATCCCCTGACAGTCTTATGGAGCACGCCCCTGTAGGTAACTAACTGCTTTTCTCTTGCTGCTTTTAAGATTCACTCTTTATCTTTGAACTTTGGCAAATTGATTATGATGTATCTTGGTGTGGGCCTCTTTGTGTCCATCTTGTTTGGGATTTTCTGTGTTTCCTGGACTTGTATGTCTATTTCCTTCACTAGATTAGGGAAGTTTTATTTATTTTTTAAAATAAGTTTTCAATTTCTTGCTCTTTCTCTTCTCCTTCTGGGATTCCTATGATTTCAACATGGTACATTTGAAGTTGTCCCAGAGGCTCCTTAGCCCATCTTCGGTTTCTTAATTTTTTTAATTTTGGTATTCTGATTGACTGTTTTTTTCTCCCTTATATTCCAAATCATTGATTTGATTCTCAGCTTCATCCACTCCTATGTTGATTCTTTGTAAATTTTTCTTTATTTCACTTAATGTAACCTTCATTTCTGCCTGGGTCTATTTTTATTAAACTGGTAAGAACAAATACTACACTTTATCTTAGCCACAAGGTCAAGAAGTGATTGCCTGGGTCTTTTTTATCTGATTGAAGTAACCAATGAGTTCCTTGAACATCCTAATAATCTGTGTTTTGAACTGTGCAACTGATTGCTTATCTTCATTTTGTTTAGTTTTTTTTCTGGAGTTTTGTCCTGTTCTTTCATTTGTGCCATACTTCTTTATCTCTTCATTTTGGCAGCCTCTCCATGTTTGGTTCTATGTACCAGGGAAAGCTATTTGACTCCCTGTCTTAGTAGTATGGCCTAATGTAGAAAAGAGTCTTAGGTAATCACCAGGGTAGGGCGATCTTTATGAATCAGGTTGATGGATATGATGTCCCCACTCTGTGGCTCTGTATGGGGGAGGGCTCATAAAAAAGACTGTGACTGATGCCTGGCCTCTGGGGTTTTGTCCAGGAGGAATCTGTCCCCTGGCACTTGCCCTGATGCCAGGCACTTCAGTTTCTCCCTGTGTGCCACTGGTGCCTCTCCAGCTGCCACCCTGGTGCAGGACCCCAGAGGGAGTGAACCTTCATAAGTCCTAAGTCCATTTCAGGACCTTTAAGAGGAGACACTTGAGAATCCCTGTTTCTTCCTCTTCCCCACCACCCAGTGGTTTTTAGAGCCAGAAGTTATGGGGACTTATCTTTCTGGCACTGGAACTCTAGGCTTGATGGTCTGGTGTTGAACTGGGATCCCTCACTCCCGAGGTATTTCTCCTGATTTTCACATACCACATGCAGGTGTGGGACCTCTCATTCCACATCTCTGCATCTCCACACCTCCTACCTGCCTAGACAAATGTGACTTCTTTAATTATTTAGTTGTTGGACTTCCATACAGCTCAATTTTCTGATGATTCAGGGTGATAGTCATTTTGTATTTTAGTTATAATTTTTGCTATGGTTGCGCAAGGAAGCAAGCTGTGTTTACCAATGCCTCCATCTTGACCAGAAATCTGTTCTTGCCTATTTTACAGTGAAAGCTTTTACTTGGATCTTGTCTTATTAAAGCCACATGCAGTTTTGAGAAACAAAAAAGTAAAAGATACTCTCACTCACATTAGAAATCCACCTTTGCATAGATTTCCAAACTTCCTTCTCTATCTAACTAAATTTACTGGAAGCTGATATAAGAAAAGATTAATTTTACTGCTTAATTCTAATGCCAAAACCAGATTAAAAAATTACAAAAAAAGGAAAAAATATAGACCAATATCTCAGATGAACATAAATGCAAAAATCCTCAATAAAATGTTAGCAAACCAAACCCAGCAATACATTAAAAAGATTATACACCCTGATCAAGTAGCATTTACTCCTTGGATGCAAGGTTATACAATAGCTACAATCAATTAAAAGTGACAGACCGTGTAAATAGAATGAAGGATAAAAAGCATATTGCATCTCATATCAAAAGATGCAATAAAAACATTTGACAATATCCAGCACCTACTTATGATAAAAACTCTCTCAATGAAGTGTGTATATAGGAAACATATTTCAACATAATAAAGGCCATAGATGAAAAACCTACAGCTAACATCATATTCAATGGAGAAAAACTAAAAGCATTCTCCTTAAGATCAGGAACAAGACAGAGATATCCACTTTTATCACTATCACTCAACACTGTACTGTAAGTCCTAGCCACAGAAATAAGAAGGAATAAAAGGCAGCCACTTGGAAAGGAAGAAGTAAAACTGTCATTACTTGCAGATGACATAGTACTGTATGCAAAGAACCCTAAAAATTTCACCAAAAATATTAGAAATGGTAAATTCAATAAAGTAGCAGGACACAAAATATTCAAAAATCAGTTATATGTTTATACACCAATAGCCAATAATTAGAAAGAGAAACTAAAAAACAATTCCATTTACAACTGCATCAAAAAAAATTCAAGAATAAATTTAACTGAAGTAAAAAAAATCCTGTACTTAGAAAATTATAAGACACTGAAGAAAGAAATTGAAGAAGATACAAATAAATGGATGCATGCACCATGCTCATGGATAGGAAGAATTAACATTGTCAAAATGTCCATATTACACACAGCAATCTATAGGTTCAACATAATTTTAATCAAAATACCAGTGGTGTATTTAACAGAACTAGAACAAAGAATAAAAAAATTTATATGGAAACATAAAAAGGCACAGATTAGTGACAGCAATCTTGAGAAAGCAAAACAAAGTTGGAGGTATCATTCAATGTGATATCAAAGTCCACTACAAATCTATAGTAATGAAAACAGCATGTACTGGCATGAAAACAGACATATACATCAATGGAACAGAATAGAAAGCCCATAAATAAACCCATGTTTATATGGTCAATTAATATTTGACAAAAATAGCAAGAATATGTGACGGGGTAAAGACAGTGTATTCAATAAATGGTGCTGGAAAATTGGAAAAATACATGCAAAAAAATGAAACTAGATTCTTATACCATGCACAAGAATAAATTCAGAATTAATTAAAACTTAAACATAAAATTGTTACAAGAAAAGATAGGCAGTAAAATCTCAGTTATTTCCTTTAGCAATATTGTTTGTGATATATGTCTTCAGATAAGGGAAAGGAAAATAAACAAATGGAACTATATCAAAATAATTTTTTTTGCCCAGTAAAGGAAAACCATCAACAAAACAAAAGACAGCCTAATGAATGACAGAACATATTTCCAATATTGGTCCAATAAAGAATTAATATTCAAAATTCATGGAGAACTCATACATCTCAACACCAAAAAAAGTGACACGAAACCTGAAAAGACATTTCTCAAAGAGGACATACACATGGCATAAGAAAATATTTCAACGTCACTCATCACCACAAAAATGCAAATTAAGATTGAAGCATAGGTAGATACACTTTGCCTTTTCACACAACCAAAAGAAGGACAATGACAAATTTAAAAATGAAAAATAACCAGAGTTGCCAGAAAATTGAACTGTATGGAAGTCCAACAACCATGGAGTTAAAGAATAAATATTCATCCATACCAGTAAGAGGGACAGAGACAGGCAGTTAGAGTGAAGAGGACTGGTGGCAAGGTGGCAGATAGAGGACTGGAGCAGGTGAGGCTGCGGTTGGTGGACCAGGTGGTCCCACATTTGCATGAGGATAAACTGGGAGGAACAGCTGGGGAGCCAGGCAAATCATGCAACACAGGATTCCAGTGTAGGGAAACAAAGCCTCAAAACTTCTGATTGCAAAAGCCTTTGGGGGTTGTGGTGGTGGGAGAAACTCCCAGACTCAAAGGAGAGTTCATTGGAGAGAACCACAGCTTCCTAGAATGCACACAAACCTGCACACCTGGGAATAAGTCCCAGAAGGGCCCAATTTGCCTGTGGGTAGTAGAGGAAGTGACTGAAAGCTGGTCAAGAGCCAAGCAAGGGAATTTGTTCCCTCTCAGGCCTCTCCCCCACATACAGAGCCATG